>OY282559.1:188099129-188196992 GCA_958295665.1 Tipula vernalis
CCATTTTATTTGAGCTTGAATCTGGTATTCCTGCAATAATATATGACACAAGGGACTTTTCATCTATTAAATTGTTCGCTACATTTTCATGGTAAAAATATATTCCAAGTACGTTTCTTGGCTTTGCTTTTTTCTAGATGATAATTTTCTGTGTATGTCCATACTAGGTAGTTGAGCTGCGAATTCATCTTGTAATAATTCTTTCAGTGTTTCCCAGTTATTTATCTCTGGGGATGCTTCTACCGCAAGCTTTGCCGCACCTCGCAAAAGTTTACGCAAATAAACATATTTTTGTATGTCACTCCATTTAAATGCCGTCGCACTAGCTTCAAAAACCGCTATCCACTTATCAACATCTTGGCCTGATTCCCTATTAAATGTCAACATCGATTCTTCAACTTCGCGAAGTGGTGGGGTATTATACACACTACGACCTTCTTGTCCATTACTGTTTGTAACCTCAGTACTTCCAGAACCATTCTCTCCGTTTGCATTTTCTCCCGTCATCTTAGTACCTTCTATGAAATCTGACAATCGTTTCACTAACTCTGATTTTCTTTTAACATCAAATGGTAAATTATGCTTCTTCAAAATCGTTTGTATTTGTTTAGCCGTTAATACCTTTAAGGAATCATCCATACAAAATAAATTCGTATTCTGATTTCACTTTACCTTATCAACAATGTTGGGTTCTTTTCCTTTTCTTTTCAATAGCTTAAGTAAGCGTGGCTGTACAGAACTTAACCTCACTTTTCTTTATAAAGATACTTGGCTTTACTTTCCAAAACTTATCTTTTCGAACTTCACAAATATGCACTTCACTTTCCACAATTGGACTTTTCATTGAATACATGTTTATTTCTAAACCCGACTCACTGTTGTCATGTGATTATACCGCCAGGTCAACCCTTCAGAGCAAATAACCACACTTACTAAAAAAAATGAATTTAACCAATAAAAATTATTAATTTCTTTATTTTTTAAATCGTTTAGGTTGAGCCCCCAAATTGTAGGATCGCTATACTTGGTTTTGTTATATTCAAACTGATCACATTAAAAACACGTTTATACCGAAAATAATCTCTTTATTTTTTAATTCTTCTCACTTCAACGTTTTTCTTTCGACTCCCTTTTGTTCTCCGTTTTATATGGCATCTCTGTTTTTCGCAGTGGCGGCATAATTTAGTATGGGTTAAATGCGACATATATATATATATATATATATATATATATATATATATATATATATATATATATATATATATATATATATATATATATATATATATATATATATATATATATATATATATAATATATATATATTTTGGGTATATATATAATGGAAAAAATGTTAAACTAATTCCAAATTAAGATTCATCGTATCCATAAATAAAATAACTACTTGCAACAAATAAGATATCGATTTCAACCAATATACAAATGGAAAACATATACATTTTTATTATAAATTGTAGTTTTATTAATTATTAATCTGCAACTTTTTACCCAAAGAAAACCAAATTAAAAATATACTTATTTTCATTAATATATAAATTCATTAAATTTCATTAATATATAAATTCATCATAATAACTAAATATTTCAATTAATTTTTTTTTATTTGTATTTTTTTATTAGTTTTTCTCTAATTATTGCCATAAAGAAATTATGGACGGGTGGTTTTTGTCATACATATATTGTTTTTATATTGTAAAAATAATTTTGGAAAAATATCCAAATATATTGGGATTGAATAGGATATTGTAGATAAAATATGTGAAAAATGTAAAAGCAAATATCCACGGCCCTCAAAATTGAATATACTTGGTACCGTATACAATCGAAATATATCGGGATTAATTATGGAACCCGTAATTAATAATAATGGTTGAATTGATTTGTTACTCGATAATTGTAGTAACAATTTTTTTTTCTCGTTCCTCTGCTGTTACACCAATTAGAATGAAACTTTGTTGGGAGTGTTTCACACTATACCTCACAAGCATTTTTATGTTTCCTATAACTTTCATTTCCTTTGCTCTTGGTGGTATTATATGATGTAATAAGTGGATGATCGCCGATTTGTAACCATCTGGAACAAAATAAATAAGATAAAGTCAGTTTCTTACATGATTCAAAATTCTGATAAGTTAAAGTTAATCGAAATGTTTTAATAATTTTACTTACTATCAATAATACGATCCCTCACACCAATTATATTTAAAAGTTGTAGGTCTCCAGGTTCTTTGATTTTTCTCGGTAAGTATTGGTACAATTTTGCTGGAGAAATTATCAAACCCATTGTAACAGTTAGCGATAGCGGTCTATCGGCTGTTATCAGAAAATATCCACGTAGATGCTCTGGGGCGGTCATCTATGGCCGGCTAAAGCTCAGGATATCGGGGTGGGGTTTTCCAGAGCATGCTTGAACCTTGTTAGACTGCAAGGAACGAAATGGAAGGAACTGGTTCAACGCGAGGACCATCTTACCAAATGAAACTGTGACACACACATACTGGCTCTTAGGATCTATTCCAATTACCGACTTATTTGTTTTCACCGACTTATTCAAATAAGTCTGCTGATGAGGCGACTTATTTTCTATCCCTTTCTTTCATAAAAAACTTATTTGGGTTCATGTAAACTATACAGTTCTGATCCATGTAACCATGAAAATTCTGTCATATTCATAATATTTTGTTGTATTGTGTTCTGTCATATACATAATAATTTGTTGTTGCGGTAAAATATTTTTATTAATTAATAATAATAAAAATAATTAAAATAGTTATTTATTTTCATACGTAAATGTTTAAATGAAAAGAAAGGCGTATAATACGCGATGTAAGTACATATTTATTTTTTCTGAAAACTTGAATTATTGATACGTGATGAATACATAATCTCAGTTTAAATATTTTCTTTACATATTTTACGGATCAAGTTCAATTAGAATATAGTATATATTTTTTTTAAATAATATACCAAACATAATTATATATTGTTATGAATTCAGTTTATTTACGTATACAAAATTATTACTTACTCGTAATATACAAAATTAATTATTTGTATTACAGGGGGTGAAGATGAAACTTTGATGAAAAAAAAAGAACTGTCGATACCCTGTTATTTGGACGTAAGTTTTGCAATTTTAAAATTTTTTTATTGCTATCTACATAAAATTGATATACATAATAGTTATTATATTTCAAATCAAATAGAACGTCACAAGAATATATCAAGAAGTGGAAAAATCTTCTTGATACATACAAGAAATTAAAAGATCCCAAAAAAGGGACAGCACCCACTACGTCAAATGCCGGAAATTGGGTTTATTTCTCAAAATTAAATGATCTCATGAAAGCACGACATACACAGGGTGAAGAACCTTATCGGACACAAGCGACGATTTGATTGTGTACGAACCTGAGAGTCCTGATGAAGTGAGTGAGATTGATATAACATTACCCGGTACTAGTCAAAACAATCAATCAACTCGGAAAAAAACCTAAAACACCCGTGCAACAACAAATTATAAACCATATCAAAGAGAGAGATCAACAAATTGTTAAATCAATCAAAAAAAATAACAAAATGATGCGTAAACTGAATTAAATATTTATTATTTGCATAAAATTAAATTGTTATATTTCTGAACATAAAGGTGCTATTCCACTAGAAAAATTGACTGATAGTAAAAAAAGAGGAAACGAGAAAAAAATTCAAAACTCTATGTAATAGACAAAGACAATGTTTTTTTTTTATAGCAAAATTTTCAGGAGAAATTTTGACAGCACACAAAACATAACCGATAATTATTAATAAAACTAAATATTACTATTAATTCGGTTAATTTTACATCTCAAAATTATCTAAAAAATTAAATATTATTAATACTCACATCAGAATTATATTTTTTGGTATATTTTCCGAAAGAATTAAAAAAATCAATTCCAAAAACCGCCATGTGTTATTTTATTTTTACTTTTTTATAGCAAAATTTTAAGGAGAAACTAGGACAGCATTGCAACATCATAAATTTTTCTGTCATAAATGTTTCTACAAAACATCATAATTTTTCCTGTCTGAAATTTTATCTGAGTTTGTTGTGAAATCTTTAAATTGTGGTGGATTAAAAAAATCAAAGTCAAAATGGTTGATAACATTAACCTACAAGTGTTGTTGAATCCAATAAACATTATTTTTAGTAGTGAAGACGAAAATAATGTTGAAGAAATTTCAAACCAACAAAACAAGCGCCAAAAAGGAAATTTTGGGTTCGTCCATATTATTTGGAGCGAAACCGTTCTGGCGCTTTCAATAGTATTTTAAATGAACTGCGACAAGACCCAAAATTGTTTCATGGTTATACTCGCATGAATACGGCTGAATTTGATAAATTGCTCTCGATGGTCGGGCCGTTAATTCAGAAAAAAGTGTGTTGAGAGAACCGTTGAGTCCTGGTTTAAGATTGGCTGTGACGCTACGGTACGTGTTATTTATTAGAATTAATATTTGAAAGTGAGTTAAATAAATAATTTAATACTGTTTTTGTTTTGTTTTAATGCTCTAGATATCTTGCCACGGGTGAATCCCAAACCAGCATTGGTCTTGCTTATAAGTGCTCCCAAGCAAGCATTCATCGTATCGTAAGCGAAACAACCAAGTGCATAACATTTGTACTCCAACGCAAAGTATTCCCAAAATTATCAACGGAATATTTCAAAACAGTCGCACGTGGTTTTGAGGAAAGGTGGAATTTCCCTAACTGTGTCGGAGCAATTGATGGAAAACACGTCATAATTCAAGTAAGACAAATACAAGTTTTAAAATTTAATTAGGTATATATAATATTTTATAATGTATTTTAGGCACCCAAAAAATCTGGATCCGAGTTCTATAATTATAAGAAAACCTCATCCATTGTATTAATGGCAATATGTGACTACAAATACAATTTTATTTGGTGCGATATTGGGGCCGCAGGACGCCAAAGTGATGGAGGTATTTTTAGGGAGAGTAATTTCGGCAAACGATTCTATGCTAAAACCCTCCCGTACGTAAAAATATGAATATGAAATTGCACAGAATTCAACAATTCTGCGATTTTGATGTTGTATTTATTTATTTGTTATTTTTTTATGAATTACATTACCAGAACCAAGCAATGTGACTGACCAATTTACCGATGTACCTTATGTTTTCGTAGCTGACGATGCCTTTACCATGACCGAAAACATGCTGAAGCCATTTACAACAATCCAGAATGACAGACACCGCATTTTCAATTATCGGCTTAGTCGGGCTCGCCGAATGATCGAAAATTGTTTCGGCATTCTGTCAGCCAAATGGAGAATATTTCGATCGACGATATTAGCTGATGTTACTTTGGTGGAGAACATCATTCAAACCTGCGTATGCTTACACAATTGGTTAAACCAAAGCAACGTAAGTTTCATAACTCCAGATCTTATAGATCATGACCTAAGGGGAGTTGTCATTCCAGGTAAATATTTAAATTCAAATATAATAAGCGCAAAATTTATTAAAAAACAATTCCATTGTACATATGGTTTAAGGCACATCGAAGAATAATACCACGAGCTTCATGCCACTTCAGTCAATGAACAGGAACTCTACTAATTCGGCAAAATTTACTCGGGAGAGATTTGCCGAATACTTTTCTGAAGAGGGGCAAGTAGAGTGGCAGCTGGGCAAAATATAAAAATCCGTAAGACGATTATTTATAAGTTAATATTAGAATCATTTTAACAAAAAAAATTTTAGTTTCAATCTATTACAGGAATCTCAGAAAATATTTGAAACCGGCTATAGACGTGAAGCATGTTATATATATTGTAAATATCTTATTTCTTTGTCATATAACACTGCGAATTCAATAAAAACATTTTAATTAATAAATATTAATAATAATTTAGTATTTTATTGTATATATATTAATCAAAAATAGATGTTGACTTAAACATAAAATAAATAATTATTATTAGTCTTTAATATTTCTGTTTTCCAGGTACATACATAAAAATTCAATAAAACTAGATTATAAATAAAAAATAAAAATTGTTCTTTAAGTTTTGGTTTCCTACAAAAATAAAAATACTAAATAAATAAATAATTATAAATTTAAACAAATTGTTTATTTACTTGGATTTTCCATGCGTCGCTGACGCTTTTCAAAATGTTTTGCTGTGCTTCCATCCACAGCAACACGCTTAAACCTTTCAAACGTGGTTTTATGGATTTCAAAAACCCATCGACTTCTGAATCTGTTGGACCAGAATTCGGCGATGTTGTGGTATGTGTTGACGGAATTTCCGACCCGCCGATTTTTTCGAGCGCTTCGACGTACCGCCGCTTTATTTTGAGGGATTCCTCCTGGTACACGTTTAGTGGTGCTGGCGCCGTTCCTAATAAAAAATAAAATAAATATCTAAATATTTTACATAATAGACAAGTATACGTCATGTGTTTATCTCATTTAATAAATTTTTGGGAAATTTGGTACCAAGTTCAAATAATTTATGATGTGGCAAAGAGCACCAGCTTGAAGAAAAAACTATTCGACCTAGTCAGTCTAGTAATGTAGACATTTTTTTTGTTCAAGATAGTGTCTCCTATCATCTCACAAATTACACAGAAAAAAATACTCATTTCTATAAAGAAAAAATAGAATGAATCAAGAAAATCCAGCACTTGATTCTCAGCTAAGAAATTTATTTTACAATATAAACTATTGATTTCTTGGTTTGATATGTAAATTTAAAAATCAAAATAATCATTAATTTTTTGTTAAAAGAAATTGTATTTTTTCATGCAAGAAATTGTATACCTTAATGCAAGAAATATAATTTTATTTTAAAAAACTATTTTCTAAAAGGCTTGTATTGATTTCTGCATTTATAATTACAAATTCTTGATTTGACCTTGAAGGATTCTTGTATTGAGAAATATAATATCAAACTGAGAAAACAGTTTTCTTCATTTAAACGTTTTTTTCTGACAGTAAGAATATATTAATATATAAAAGAGAAAACGAATCTCTTAGATTAAGTAATTGTTTCTTAGAATTAGAATATATTAATACATAATTATGAAACCGAATTTCTTTGCTTAAGTGAAAATTTCTTAGGGTAAGAAAAGTTTTTGATTAAAACCAGAAAACAATTTATTGGTGCAATTTTCTTTTTCTGAGGTCAAGAACATATTTCCTTACAGAAATTTTTTATTTTTCTTCAGGTGAGAAACATTTTAATTATCCTGTACTGCTTTTTTCTCATAACCATCTGTTTTTTTTCTTTTAGAACTCTATTCTGAAGAAACATAAAAGAAAACATTTTTCTTGTTCACTAAGACTTTTTTCTTGCCTTCAGAATGCCGTTCTGAAAATGGATTTTGGTAGTGAAAATAAATAAAAACATTTTACAATAATTTAGTTGTAATAAAATTTTAATTTATTCCTATAAAATATTATTTAAAATACATTTATTGTATTTGTGAATTCTTATACATATGTATATGTATATAGTTACATAAAATGAAAATAAATTTAATACACTTCAAACCATAATTGTTATTTTAATAAGATACTATTATAATAGTATTTTATTAAAATTGCAATATATTTTGAAGTTATGTGTTTATATAAAATTATTATAATATAATAATTTTTTTTTATAATAATTACTACATAAAATATTAGTTACTTTAATCACTTCAAAATAAAAGAGACATTTGCTTTAAATATTTTAAGTTCTAACTCCATTTGGGAGTGAAAAAAAAAAATAAGTAGTTGTAAACGAACGAAGTAGCTTATTTAATAAAATAATTATTTATTACTATACATAAAATATTAGTTTCATTTATTACTAAAAATTTTAAATTGAACATAAATTTGATTTAAATATTTAATTAAGCACGAGTTTCTAGATTTTTTATCTAAATATCCTATAGTCTCCGAAGTTGGCTGGTGCGATTTTTATGCTTATTGTAGAGAATACCGCTTGGTTTCTTGCCACCTCTATAATACAGTTCCTGAAAGATAAAAGTAATTGAAATTTAAACAATCAAACACATTTTCATTAAACCACTTTTTTACCTTTTTTTCGCCAGGGAAAAAAATCTCTATATGTTTTGAGATATTCTCAATAACATAACTCGACACAGGAGTCTCTATAAGTTCATCCACAATCGATGAAATCAGCAGCAATCTGGTGTGTTCAGACAAGTGTGGTGGATTAGCCTCATTAAAAATTTTTAAAATTTTAGCACCCTTAGTACTTTGAAGAAATTGTTCAAGAATCTGTCAAATAAAAAAAGTAATTACTTCCATCTTCTCTTAATCTGGCTTTTTAATTTTTACAAAATTTGATGCAAACGGTCTCTCTAAAATTGAATAGTTAACAATAATAAATATTTTTGGGTCTGGTAGTGCGGCATGCGATCGAATAAAAAATGCAATACCTTTTTAACAAATGGATATTTGCATTCAAGAATGAATTAATAGTATTATTTTTATTTTATGAGTGTACTATGGAATCCCGTTTAAAAATTAACATTTTCCTTCACCAGAATTTAAAAAAAAAAAATATATCTTTCAAAACCAGGATTTTGAAACAGGGATTTTAAAGACTGGGATTTTGGAAATAGGGATTTTTAATTCGTGATTTGGAAAACCGGAATTTCATAGTACACCCGTACAAATAACATGTTTTATTAAAATGTTCTGGTCATAAAATTTAATGTGAATTTCTTTCTCGGACAACATAGATTTAAACTTTAATCTTATTATTACAAATCAAAACTGGCAGCACAAAAATGACAATAAACCAAAATATTTTAATTAAGCACAAATTTTAACGAGAAAATAATTTTAATTAAACACAATTTTAAACGGGAAATAATTTAAACTTTAACAAACACAACTTTATCACATTAACAATTTATCATAATAATATTAACTTAATTTAATATCACTATCGTTTAAAGAAATATGGTAATAAAATATGGTAAGCGATAAATAAACCTTAAAAGGTACATACCAAATGTATTGAAAACAAATGCTGAACTCGTGCTGTTTGACAATTGATTATCATCAGTCATTTTTCTATAAGAAGAAAGGAGATCCAAAAATGTACTTTTTACTTAATATACATACGTACAAAAACCTATATAAAAGGACTACTATTTACTTTTAAATATTACTTACCTCAAACCACTTCACAAATTATTTTTATATATTCAAAATAGTCTTTTTGTAATTTAAATAAACTTTTTTACAGAAATTTTCTGTGCGTAACATGCAACTCGGCAAACTAAAATGAAAATTTAACACTATATGTATACGTTTTTTTTATTAATTGTTTGTATTTATTTATCACACAAGACACGAGTACACCACACGATTTTATAAATTAAAATAACTAAACCTTTACGGACATATAGATACATACGTCTTCACTGTTTGAAATTTCATACGACAATGATAAATATGTAAGGGAATGATACCTCAACATTAAAATTTGTTTGAAAGAAATGTATTTCTCAAACTAAGTAATTAGCTTTCTTGTTTTCATTAACAATTTAGATTTCAATTGTGAAATAAATTCTTCTATTAAGAATATTCTATCATTTTAAGAAAAATATTTTAAAACAAGAAAAATATTTCTTAAAACAATAAAATTACTGGCATAATAGAATAAATATTTTTCTTGCAGCACATTATAATTATATTAACTTAAGAATTTATAATTTCTTAAATCAAACAAACTGTTTATCGTTCCTAACAAGAGCTTGGTTAATTATCCGTTGGAAAATTCTTTCGCGCAAAAAACGCATCTAATCGCCAATAATTAATTATGTATTCATTTAGTATTCTAGATCGCGCAATGCACCTTTCCGATATGTAGTTTGATTTTTACTCGAATTTATCAGGTTTATAAGATTATATGTGTTCAATTTGGAACCATCGAAACCAATTAAATATATATGTTGTATAATTTGATTGGGTGGACAATGATGGCCCAATTTAATTTAAAAGATTTATCCTACTAGATGGGGGTTAATGTGTTTTTTGTGAAAATCATAATTAGTTTTGCAAATAAATTTTGCACATAAGTACCTGCAAGACTTCAATGTTCAAGTGACGTTATATGCAGATCGCGGTTTTCTTTTATGAATTAAATTGGAAAAGCTTTTAATCAAACGAGATATGCTGAACGTAATCTATTTTTGTCCTTTTTAACGCACACGAGAAATTATACATAAGCATTTAGGCATTGGGGCATCGAGTAAAATTATATTCTTCTCCGGCCAGAAGAGTTAGTAAGTTATATATCGATCTAATTTAATTTAAATCAAAACCGATAAATGCATATGTAGTTGTAGCATTCATTTCAGTATAAATACATTAATCTAAATTGATGCTTGATTAAAGAAATAGTTTGAATTGTTTCTATCAAATGTTTTTTTAAATCAAGATAATATTGTTTGGCCACAGATTTGACAAGATTCTAGGATAGAGAAATTAATTTTTAATTAATTAAGAAATGTTTTGTTGTGAATATTCAAGAAAATTTATGAATAAGTTTGAGAAAGGGTTACATTTCTTGATTTAATCTGTTTTTGTTTTATTAACATCTTTTTTTTATTCAATCAAACTTTTGTGTGGTATAGGTAAGAAATTATTGCAAAGATTAAAGTAAGAAATTATTTTATATTATTTAAACTTTATATAGTTTTTTGGATTAAGAAACATTTCTCGTTGTAAGAAACAATGTTTATAAGCTAGAAAAATAAGTGTGAAGTAAGAAATTAGGCTTTTAAATAAAGAAAAATATTTTTTTATTAAAAAAAGAAAACTTTTTCTTTGTGATAACAAGCTTATTTTTTTCCGTGTATTGGCGCTTGAAACTGAATCATCTTACAAATAAAATGTATTAATTTCTGCTTACTCTTTCTACTGGTTGTGGTTGGTGGTGCATCAAAATTACCACCGTAATCTAGGGAGTCGCTGGATCCTTCGTCACCTGCTACTAGCCCACCTAGTTCTATTGATCTAACATACGAGAAAAAAAATCGTTAAAATAATAAGGCTAGTGTAATTTTAGTCTACGTACCTTCGTGGCTCCGCAGTGTCGTCTAAAAAGGAGAGTACTTTATTATACTTATACTCCTTCTTTACACCACCCTCTTTACCACTTTTCCCCTTTTTTTTTGAGCGGAGATATGTCGCCTTCACGGTATCCCACTGCTTTCTTACGACGGCAATATTAGCCGAGTTGACTTCAAGATCTGAAATATAAATAAATTTAGAGTAAAAAAAATTAATTTTAAAATTAAAAATAAATAATATTTTAAATAAAAAAAATATTACTAGATTCCCTTGTAACCTCTTCCCACAATCGTGTTCCAAATATTTTATTTTTGTACTGGTGATCCCGGATATTCCATAATGCCGGTCTGACTCTAACACATTCAATGATTAGTTCTGAAATGTAAAATTTTTTAATTGTATAAAAGATTAACGTATTTAAAGTAGTAATAATACCGTATATGGGCTCTTCATTAACGGCTGACGTAAAAATAGGTGTTGACGAATTTGAGGAGCAGCTCACATCAAATGCATCTTCGTTAAAATTGCTGAAATATTGTTGTATACTGTTTACACTGTCATCACCACAACTCCCGCTGGTATCGTAATTTTCCACCCGTACATCGGAAATAATCGTAATTTTTTTGTTACCTAAAATTATATAATATCTTATTAATTATTATTAAATAC
This sequence comes from Tipula vernalis, assembly GCA_958295665.1. NCBI lineage: Eukaryota > Metazoa > Arthropoda > Insecta > Diptera > Tipulidae > Tipula > Tipula vernalis. Next base: position 188,110,936 of record OY282559.1, read on the forward strand.
AAAAATGGTGTAAATTAATATTAGACATAACAAAAATTTAAATAAACTCACCATAATCCATTGTAACTACGTACAGGCGTAAAGACAGGTATAATTAATAATTATGTAGGTATGTATTATACGTAATCTAAAATTAAATAGAAGAAACCATTATTTCATTTTTATTTTTACAATAATTGTAAAAGTTAAAATATCTATAAAAATTTAACAACAATTTAATTTATTCATTCTTTAAAAAATTATTAAACATACCTTAAAATTCGTAATTTAGTTGTTGACACTACTTTTAATATTTATTTTATTTATTTTTGTTCGTTTTGAAATTTCGTTTGGAAATTTTTCGTTTGAAAATTTTTCGTTTGGAAATTACAATTTTGATTTTTCAAAATGACACTTCGCTTTAAAAATTGAATAACCATAAAACGATTAGTGTGCGAGAAATATTTTTCATCATATACTAATTTTATGAATGTGTGTTAGTGTGACTGCTATAAAATGTTCTCAATTTGATACTTTTTATTGCAGTCACACTACTACAGACACAAATATTTTTTGACTGAGAAGGGTTTTTGTTTCATTCGCCCATCCAGCAAATGTATATTTTTGTCTTCCTTTAATTTTACTATCAGTCAATTCAGTCAAGTGAAATAGCATCTTAAATTGTATCTGAACGCTGATTTGGGGTTGATAAATTTCATCATTATAAGAAAGATTATAATTTTCATTTTGAAATTCCTCGTCTATGGTTATGAGATCTCCAACATTTAGACAAATGTTATGTAGTATGCAGCAAACGGCGATAACTTTATTACAAGTTTTTAAATTAAGTTCCAGTGAACGAAGGAAAATGCATCTCCACCTAGTCTTCATTTGTCCAAATGTCTGTTCGACAGCTATTCTTGCTTTACTGTGAAGGTGGTTAATTTTTTTTTGCTGCGGGGTTAACGAACGGTTTCGCGTAAATGGAGTGATTATTGATATTGGATCACGCGTCAACTGATATCCACTGTCACCGAGTAAATAATAATCTCGTGCAGGATATCTTCTATTCAAATTTAGGTCGCTGTTCCTTAATACTCTTTGATCGTGAACCGATCCTGGCCACCCAATGCAGACATGCAAAATTACATTTACAAAGTTATATTTAAAAATGAATATTACGTATTTATTTATTTATATTTATTTATTTATATTGACTTATTAATTTACACATATTTTAGTACACCCTATTTTAAGCATATGAGCTCATTCACAATAAAGTGTACCAAAAGTGGTGGATATTTCAAATAATTAAAAAATTGGCTTCTTGGTTCAGCAATTTTGGTTAACGCCAATTCCGGAACATCACCATTCACCTGAATCTCTTTCAGAAGCCCAAAATCACTAGAAAACATCATTCACACGAAGAAGATTTTATTAATCGGCTGATTTTCTTAATCGGCTGCACAATTAGCTCGTAAATGTAAAAATATTCGACTACATCCTCGACTTTTGATCAAAATTCCACAAATCAATAAAATTCTGAAAACTGAATAAAATTCGAAAATTTGCCGGATACCAGTTCTCAAATTTGAACTCTTCCATTCGGTACTCATTGTCAAATAATAATCTTAGTAACAATCAGCCCTCATCCAGAAAAGCTGCATGCCTTTTACTTTTTTTCCAACGGTTGTTTCTATTCTTCATTTTATTCGGTTGAGCGGCACTGATCATTGGATCGATTGTAGCATTTCGCCATTTGTTGTGTTGCTTCTATTCTTCTTTTTATTCGGCTGGGCAGCATCGATCATTGGATCGATTGTAGCATTTCGCCATTTTAGTTAAAAAAAAAAATTTTAAAAATTTCAGAAAAATTATAAAAAAAAAATATACAACCGACTGACTCGAAAGTCAAAGCCTATTCCAATTGAATGCTGTAGTCCGATTTTCTATTAATATATTCATCATGCCGATCGGTTGGACATTTTATTTTGATATGCGTTCCATCGATAGCACCAACGGCCTGATGGAAAACGTGTGAGCCTGCGCGATTAGCAAATTTGAGGCCTGTGCTCTGAAGCTCATCTTCATTAGGCAATACAATAATGTGTTTGATTAAGTTCAATATCATATCCAGCGAACGCCGGGTAATATTGAATACTGTTGTTGTTGGCATGTTAAAAGCAGTACTAACCACACGGTAGCTTATTCCTGCCGCCAACTAAAACAAAGTAACTCCCAGTTCCATTTGTGGATCATATCCGTGGCGTTTCGACGGATAAAGTTCCACTAATTTTTGGAACGCCTCTTTCGAGACACGTAAGTGTTTTTTTATTAATAATGGGTCCCGTTCTAGTATTGCGTCATATATACCGCTCCGCTTCATAGAGCAATATTTCAACCGCTGATATAAGTAGATATAAATATTATTTTAAATTTATAGATTACATATATGTATTACATACAATTAAAAAAAAAAATTATACCTCCCGCGTTTTGCGTTTTTCCAGACACTTCAACAGATCTTTATCGCCATCCATTAATTTGATGCTCAGTTTCATATTTTTATTTGTTAAATAATTTAACAGTAAAAATTGTTTTTTTGTCCATTTTATTTATTAATTTAATTAAGATTTAATTTGACCAAAAAAAAAAAAACACAGACACAATTTTTTGTTATTATCAGCTGTCAAAATAAGTCAGCAAAATGAATTGGGACGAGTTTACCGATTTATTCAAGATGGCGTCAAATAAGTCAATAAGTTTGAATTAAGTCGGTAATTGGAAAAGACGCTTAGCCCATCATACTGAAATATAACGAGTTCGGAACACCACGAAAAAAAATTGCAGAATGAGGTTGAAAACCCAAAGAAAAAAAAATTTACAGATAAATTTAACAAAATTTATTTTTAAATTTGTTTGTATGTGAAAAAAAACGAAATAAACAGAGAAAGAAAATGAATTTGTACTTAAACTAAACTATCATTTAGAGGACGTCACCCTTAGCTCGCAATAACTAATTATTTTTGTTGTTATTTTTTTATTCCGGGTGTTGGGTGCGTCTCAATAGGGTAGGGGTTGACCGTCTATAGCCATGTATCTCGTGGTCTATATTCCAACGCTGCAACTATGTAGAAACCACCAAATGTGTCTAGTATACCTCCACGTGGTAACACCCGGGCAACGATGTGAAGCATCGGCGAAATACTAGAGGCGAGTGCAATACACTATAAATGAGCAATGAGCAGAACAAATAAGGAAACTAATACCGCCAGGTGGTACACCTGTTGCTCAGGTAAATCCACCCTCTTCGGAGGTCGGTCTCATGGATTCTGGGGGAGACCAGCCATTGCTATATTACAATTATTTTAACCAATCCCAAGACATGTTGGTGAATAAACAAGCTCATTTGAGTGAAATAGAAAAGGATAATTCACATCCCTTCCAGAGGAGTAACAAAGTCGCGTATTCTCCGAAAAGAGGCGGTAGTCCCTCCATTGAGACCAGCAGCCACAACACTCGTTCTACAAACGAAGAAAAGCTTCACAATGAATTGTGTAAAGCTAATAATGCATTAGTTGAAGCCAACAATTTAAATAAGCAACTGAATGTTACAATTGCATGGATGCAGGAGCGTATGAAGACGCTTGAAAACGAAGTTAAAGCTCTTAAGCCAATGGAGGACATCGGTTCTACTCCTAACCAGAATACAACTCCACAAGAGTATCATACGGATGAAGAAGAACTAGCTCGAGAAACTGAGTGGATTAGAGTTAAAGGTGGGAGAAAAAAAAGGAGACGGAATAATACGCCCTCCCCACCTCAATTAAAGGATAATGTTCCAAATATTATCCAGAAACAACCAAAAAAAATACCTCCACCACCACCAATAGTAATAGATGAAGTCAAAGACTACGATGTACTCTATGAAAAAATAAAAACAATAACTGCTACAGATAAGTTTAATGCAAAGGTGATGAATGGAAACACCATCAAAATAAACTTAGAAGATGCTGAAACATACAGAAAAATGACAAAAATGTTAAATGAAGAAAAACGTGCTTGGCACACGTTTGAAGATAAACAAACCAGACCAATTAGGGTCATGGCTAAAAACTTACACTCTACGTGTAAACCAGATAAAATAATTGATGACCTGAAAGCAAAAGAATTTAAGGCAACTGAAGCATCGATTAAGCTAAAACGGAGAGGCAAAGTACCTCTCAACATGTTTATGTTGACCTTCGATACTGATGAAGATATCGAAAAAATTTATCAAATTAAGTACATCTTGGGGTGCAAAGTGGTTATTCAGCCTCTAAGAAGGTCTAAGCTTATACCACAATGTAAACAATGTCAAGCCTATGGACATACACAAAAATATTGCAACAGGGAACCTAGGTGTGTCAAATGTTTAGGTAAACATCATACCAAAGATTGTGTAAAAGCCCAAAATGTTCAACCTAAATGCGTTCACTGTGGATAAAACCATCCGGCTAACTACAGAGGATGCAGCGTTGCTATTGAACTGCAAAATATCAAAAATAAGAACGTGATTGCTAAAAATCCAAGTTCATTCAGGAAACAAGCGGTTAAGATGAACCGACCCGAAGTAAATCGTAGAGTGTCGGGAACTACCCAAGCACAATTTGGTAAAATGACTTATGCTCAAGTAATGATGAGCAACGGAAATCCAGGAAAAACTGCTCAAAATGACGATATAAGTCAAACACTTAAATTAATTTTAAGCAGACTAAATACATTTGATGAGCGATTACAGAAACTAGAGTACAGCACTAAGGGAGCCATCCCTAAACAGAAAAATGGCCCAAGATCTTAGAATCTTATGTTGGAATGCCAATGGACTGATGCAACATCAACAAGAACTGCAAGTGGTCCTGGACACAGAAAAAATCGATGTATGTCTCATCACGGAAACACACTTCACTAGACAATCAAACATTAAATTTAAAAATTATCAAATATATCACACTATTCACCCTGGAAACACTGCTAAAGGAGGTAGTGCTGTTATAATTAGAAATAGTATTCATCACTATGAGGAGTTAAAATATGAAACGGAAGAAATACAAGCAACTGCTGTTATTGTCAAATCCAAAAGTAGTTCTATTTGTATTGCTAGTATTTACTGCCCACCGAAGCACTCAATGAAAGAAAAAGATTATCTCGAGTTCCTCAGTAAATTAGGAAAACGATTTGTACTTGGAGGAGACTTTAATGCAAAAAATGTCCACTGGGGATCCAGATTAACAACAACTAAGGGTAAAGAACTCCTAAAAGCTATCAGAAAATGTAGTTGTGAAGCCCTCTCAACTGGAAAACCAACCTACTGGCCAACTGATCCAAACAAAGTGCCAGATCTGATTGATTTCTTTATAATAAAGAACATATCTGTAAATTATGTACAAGTAGATGAAAGCCACGACTTAAACTCTGATCATTCACCAATACTTCTAACGTTAAGTGAAAAAATCATTCAGAAAGAAAGAAACCCTTTCCTAGTAAATAATCACACTAATTGGGCATGCTTTAGACTATCGCTAGAAGAAAAAATTAACTTAATGGTTCCATTAAAGACTGAAGAACAATTAGACAAAGAAGTTCACAAATTTGTAAACGATATACAGCAATCAGCTTGGGAAAATACTCCTGAAATTAAAACGAAAATCAAGGGAAACAACTACCCTATGGAAATTAGGGAACTCCTCGCAGAAAAAAGAAGAGCGAGAAGAGTATGGCAACAAACAAGGGCCCCCCAAGATAAAACTCATTTGAACAACCTCACTCAACAATTAAGAAGAGAGATCAAAGAATTGAAAGATGAATCAATCAGCAACTATTTAAGAAAATTAACTAATGATAACAGTACTGATTATTCTCTTTGGAAAGCAACCAAAAGAATCAAAAGACCAATAATGCAGATTCCCCCAATAAAAATAGCAGGTGAGAAATGGGCTAGAAATAATGAAGACAAAGCTCGAGAATTTGCCGAACACCTCGAAAAAATATTCCAGCCACATGAAGACCAAACGTTGGAAGCCGAGATAATAACTGAACAAGCTGTGCAAGAAAGTACAGAAATCCTACCCACAACACCAAAAGAAGTCATGCGTGAGATAACAGCTAATATGAATACGAAAAAAGCTCCTGGGTACGATCTTATTACTGCAGAAATCTTAAAAGAGCTGCCAAGGAAAGCTCTGGTGAAACTCACCAATCTTATAAATGCAGCATTTAGAATCAAATGTGTACCAAGCTTATGGAAAATTGCAGAAGTAATTATGATCCCAAAACCTGGGAAACCACCACACATAACATCGTCTTATAGGCCAATTTCGCTATTGCCAGTCATGTCCAAACTCTTTGAGAAGCTTCTGGTAAAAAGATTAAATCTGATAATCGAAAGTAAAAACTTGATCCCAAATCATCAGTTCGGTTTTCGCAACCAACACTCAACAATTGATCAAGTACACAGAATTACCAGTATAATTGAGAAAGCATTAGAGGAAAAAAAAGTCTGTTCAACAGTATTTCTAGACGTTGCACAAGCGTTTGATAGAGTGTGGCATGAAGGACTTAACCACAAGTTAAGGAATCTTCTACCAATGCAATTTGCTAAGATACTAGAATCATACTTGAAAGATAGGTTCTTCAGGATTAAGTTAGATGATACATTTTCTGAATTGAAAGAAATCAATGCAGGAGTTCCACAGGGCAGTGTATTAGGGCCGGTTTTATACCTACTATATACTTATGATCTTCCTACATTAGAAAACAACACAGTGGCAACTTTTGCAGATGATACGGCGATCTTAGCTGTTGGAAAAAGCAACGAAGAATCAACACAGAAGTTACAATCAGCTATAACTCAAATATATAAATGGACAAAAAGATGGAGAATAAAACTAAATGAAGCTAAATCAGTTCACATCAACTTTACAAACAGACGAATCGAACATATTCCGATTACCATAAATCGGGAAATAATACCGCATGCGAACACAGCTAAGTATCTCGGCATGACCCTGGATGCTAAACTACGATGGAAAGCACACGTCAAGAAGAAAAGTGAAGAATTAAGACTTAAATACAGAAAAATGTATTGGCTGATGGGAAGGAACTCTTCTTTATCAACATACAACAAGCTTCTACTTTATAAGCAAATATTGAAACCGATTTGGACTTATGGTATTCAGCTTTGGGGTTGTACCAAACAGAGCAACGTAAATATCATCCAAAGATTTCAGAATATGGTATTAAGGAACATCGTTGATGCACCTTGGTATGTCAGGAACAATGACCTTCATAGGGACCTTAAAATTAACCTCATCTTAAATGAAATCCAGGAAAAAGCACGGAGACACGAAGAAAGGCTCCGCCAACATGTGAACATTGAGGCAACTCAGCTCCTAAGCATCACGAATTTAGTTCGCAGACTTAAAAGAACCAAACCTTTTGAGCTGGTGTGATTGTCAGTTTAAGCAGCATTATGCTGATCTAAAATCCACTACAAAGATGTGGTTTACTTTAATTTACCAAACACTATGGAAAGCCAATGGGAAGAATCCATAGATTAATTTAAGTTAGTAAATTAAGTCAGAAACAAATTGCTCATTAGTCCAGGAGACTAGATTGTAATTACATAAAATAAATAAATAAAATTTATTTTAAATTAAAAAAAAAAAAAAAAAAAAAAAAAATTTTTTTATTTCAAAATAAAAATCTTTAGCAATTGAAAGTGAAAAAAAAAATCTACAATTAATGGCGGCTCTTAATTTTTGTAATAATTTTATAATAGCTTGTAATGTATAAGGTTGCTATGTGTGTTCTCCGTTGTATCTATGCGTCGATGACGCTACGCGAAATAAAGAAACACACAAAACCTTTTTCTTTTACTTATAATTATATCTTTATTTTTGAATTATAATTTGATTATTAAAATTATTATTAATTTTAATCACACAATTTGGTTTTACGTTAATATTAATTTTCACTTGTCGCACGAAAAATTATGAAGGTTGTTCTGATGAAAAATATAATACCGACTGTCAAAAACAATTGAATTTTTTCGTTTGTGTTCTCTTGTTTCGCATTCCACCGAAGCAGTGGAGATGAATTATGTTTTGATGGTGCTTGCTGGTCAAGCGGTTGCGGTTGAGTGAGTGTCATGTACACGAGAGCGCTGATATATGTATTTTAGTACATCGCGGTGATAAAACGAGTGTAAGTATTTGGTGTGTGTGTGCGCGCCAATATATGTGATTGATATATTGTAGCGGAAACGAATGTAAATATTTATGAGTATAAATATGAGTGAGTCGCTACAAACTAATTAATTATTATTCTAATCAAAGTAAAAGTAAACTTATTAAATTACAGAAAAGTAATAATAAATTGATAAATGTAAAAAAAAAATCAACCTTAATATATAATATATGTATGTAAATATAAAAAAATTATAGTAATCAAAATAAAATTTAAAAAAAATGTCTTATCTTAACGATCCATCATCATGGAAAGTACATACTCGCAGATGATTATTTTAATTAATTGGGACATTTAAATTATATAAAATAAATTTTTCACTTTACTATTTTAAAGTTTTCACATTTTTTTGTTTTTCCCCAATTTTCACAAAATTCACATCACCGTATGTTTTTAAAAGTTCGTACGAGCCCTATTTGGTGATTTGATTATTTTATGGAATTTCAAACAAATTCCAATTCCACTACGTACAATACGTATTTAAGCTGCACCGTTTTATTTTTATTTTTTTTTTTCACTAACTTTTTGTATCGCACAGCTTTTAATTTCGATTACGAAATTTATATTTATTTTAAAGCGACCACACTACAATACCTACTCATTTAATTTTTAGAGTTTTATTTTTTCCAAATTTCCACTTTATTAGTTTAATGTCCACTATATGAATTAAGGAAAAGTTTTACTTATGTTAATTTCACTTTTACATAAAATATTAGTTTTTTTTAGAATACTTATTAACGATTGTTCTTATTACTTTATTATTGAATTAATTATTATTTAGATTTAATAACTTATTATTTAATTTTTATTTTATATGAATTTAATGGTTTTAATTTTCCACTTTGGAATTTTTAAGACACAAGTTTTGTCTTTCGAGAATACACTATAGTTCAACGTGCAAACGTTCTATGCATCGATTAATAAAAACAGTCGATCATTTTAACACGCACTTAAATTTAGGGATACCGTATTTTAATAAAACCTTATATTATAATTAGTTATAAGGCTTAATTAAACTTATTAATAAAGTTCTTTTTTTTTACATATAAAATCACTTAATATACCGAGACTAAAAAAAACTATATTTTGCCCAAATTCAAATAGCAAAAATAAGAAAAATTTTATTATGTTCACAACCTCATTCTCGAACGATTCCAATAAACATAACTTTCGCGTGTTTAAAAACAATTTTTGTTTTATACCCATCATTAGCGGATGATCCCACCCAAAAAAATTGGTGTACGGGATATTCCCCCAAAACAAAAATGTCAAACAAGAAATCATCCATAAAAGACCTTCATTTTGTTGATCAACAAAAAAAAAATGATACATAATCAATCAGGGATAAGAGCCAGTTATTAGTTTGGAACGCACAACGCATAGTCGTACGTTACACCACTTTCAATGGAATGTGCTTTGTTGAACGATGCTTTAACATCAGTTTCAATCTGTTGAAAGAATTTTTCATTGAAATAAATAAGGGTATCAGTATATACCTAAATATTTCTGCTTATAAAATTGTGTCTACTTACCAATTTGTAACCTAGTGGACTTTTATGATGGTGCCATTTCTTCAATATCTGAGCTGTGCTGGTGCTACCTTTAATTTCAGTAAATCTGGTGGCACTAGTTATTTACTCACCTATTAAAATTTCTGGTACTCCAATAAAAGTTAACACATTTTTGATTTCATCACTAGTAAGTAGTAACTATTTCCATAACTTTTAATTTCAGTTTAACCTTTCTGTAGCACGAGCACAATTTAACTGAATTATATCGCTATACAAATACAATTCGATCGTTTTTTATTATAAAGAAATAAAAAATTGTAAATTTGACAAAAGTACAATGAATTATACAAATACTTGTAAGAAACACAAAAACATTCAAACAAATTAGTTTCATCTTTAGTACCCTACCCCTCCCCCCCCCCCCCCTCCAATAGACGCCAAACCACCTAGTTGTCAATAGGAAAGGCTACTAAAATTATACTATTAATAAGAATTTCATCGGAGAAGAGATGTTAAGCGTTTTAATTAATAATGCATTAAGATTTCTCAATTTTTAAACAACATTTTACCAACGTTTTTTTGTTTTTTGAAAATTATCAAATTAAAATTAAAAAATATTGTTCAATATTATTTCTAACAAAGAGTATTGTAACTTTAATCTTAATTAAAAAATACAATGGAGTTTCTTTGTATATTTTAAAAATTTACCTTATTTACAAAAGAATAAAATTCAAAAATATTTACAAGGCATTTGTAAAAATTAATGGTTATTTTTTATATTTTACTTATTATTATAATTATTATTATTATTGGGGGCCATGCGGGCGATCAGCCACTTCGCACTGCGACCTAAAAGATCTATTGTGCTGGACCCTGCTTAATTATCCGTCCAGTCAATATTCAGGTTCTTAATGAACCTGACAATACTGCCTCCCGGTACGTGATACATACTATCTAGGCTTATTGCTCTCCGTCCTAGATGTTTACTACAGCATGTAGTTCCGCTAGAAAGACGGGAGCATAGGAGCCCAAGGAACTCGAGAGGGTTGTCCCACTCCCGTATATTTCTGCTCCTGCCCCGTATTCCGTTTAATTTTACTCCGTATTCCGTTTGATTTTACTCTTACGAGTTGCTGGGAATTGCAAATCGCCCTTAGGCCACCCAACTTTACTACAGGAAGCCATTCATACATCGGCATTAGAGATGTGCGGGTAGTAACTATTCGGTATTTAATACTCGTTACTTTAACTACCCGATAGTAACGATTCCTCAGAAAATAAAATATTCGTTACTTTATACTTTGTAAAAAGAAACTACCATACAAAAAAAATATTTCGTTGGTTCTCATTAAAGAAAGATAGCATTATAGATATGTAAATTGTAAATGGAAAAATAAAAAGATAGAAAAGGGTAAGTATAGGTGTAGTATAAACTAATATTAAGGTTTTGGCCAATATACGTACGTACTATTCTTGTTCGTGATATAAAATACAAATTAAATTATGCTTGTTCCTATTTTTACACGCATTACTTTTCTTTCCTTATTATTTTGTTTTTAAAATGAACAACAATATAGTTTTTAAGCTGTTAGAAAAGCAAATCTATATATAAATTTGCATTTTCCAAACAAAAATGTATAATTTAGGGAAACATAACCTACAAATTTATTATCATTTTACATTTTGACGTTTGATGATTTGTTTATTTCCTAAATACAATTTTTGCTTTCGTTTCATGTTTATTAAAGCAATTTATAAAAAAGAAAATTTCAAAATAAGTCTTGTTTACAGTTTAAAAAAAAAATATTAACTGTTCTATTATGAATCGGATACGTAGCGACATTTGGTTGTATTTCACCAAACTTTCAGATGATGATCACGCGAAATGTGATATCTGTAAAAATGTATTATCTTACAAAGGTGGTTCAACGTCTAATTTTAAGAAGCATCTAAATGCGAAGCATCCAACAATAAATTTAGCGCAACCGGCAAAAAAATCATGTGCTGTAGAAACAAATACTTTACCTGTTGCTAGAAATGTAAATTTAGAACCATCCACTTCCACTTCGACTAACCTAAATACACCAGAATCAGACAATATTTCTAATACGGCGGTTATTGTGAATGTGGCACAACCACAAAAATCGATGAAACAGACTGGCCTCAATCAATATATTACGCGGCCCCTAACAATTGCTCGTCAAAAACGATTGAATAGTTTGGTGCTACAAATGACTATTAAAGACATGCAGCCTTTCTCGATAGTGGAAGACAGCGGGTTTCGATTACTCTTGGTTGGATTTGATCCCGATTATAAATTACCTAGTCGAACCACGCTAAGCAGGCAGCTTTTACCGTCATTATACGATAGTTCAATTGAAACCATTCAAAACATATTAAATAGTACACAACATATCACAATTACCAGCGATATGTGGACCAGTTGTACAACGGAATCGTATATGTCCATTACTGCCCATTTCATCGATTCTCATTGGGTTCAAAAATCCGTTTTGTTGGACTGTTTTGCATTTTCGGAACGGCACACTGCCGAAAATATAAAAATTAAAATAGAAAATGTGCTGCAACAATGCAACGTACAAAATAAAGTACATACAATTGTGACAGACAATGGCGCGAATATTGTTGCAGCATGCAGACTTACTAAAATGCACCATTTACCTTGTTTTGCACATACGCTTAATTTAGTTGTGCAAGATGCTATTAAATTAATCAAACCCATCCACATAAAAGCAAACGCCATCGTTGAATATTTTCACCGAAGCACTCTTGCAGCTGCCAAATTAAAAAATTTTCAGAAGCAAATGAATAAACCGGTTCTCCAATTAAAAAATGATGTAGTAACTAGGTGGAATTCCACATTCTGCATGTTCCAACGAATGGGGCAGCTAAAGGAGTGCATAAATGCTTTATTAGGCGTCCTTGATAGCCAAATTGACAGGCTAAATTCAGAAGAATGGGTCGTTTTAGGCGAGTTTTTTCCTTACTCGAACCATTCGAGCTCGTTACTGTTGAGTTGAGTGCTGACCAACATGTAACCGTGTCAAAAATTATTGCGTTAATGGATGGCTTGACGAAAGCTGTCTTGAAAATTAAAGCTACAAATCGTAGTGCTTATGGTGAAAATTTATTTGACGCTTTAATGGCGCATACTCGAAAATTCATTTCAGTAACTTTTATGGTAATTTCGCAACAAGCGAACTTGACGGAGATAAACTTTTCTCAATATTTTGGTAATTTTTTCCCCCTCCATACCAACTTAAAAAAACATATTTTCTTTTTAGTTTTGCTTAATATTTTAGCTTAATATGTATTGTAGCTCTTTTATTGAAAATGTAGCTACTTATTAGCTGTCAACACAAAGCCACGTAAGACGTTTATATTTTTTAATATTATTTAAATTTATTGTTATTTTTAAATATATAAGTTTTATATTTTTGTAAACAGGATTATGGTTATTTGTAATATACTTTGTATATACAAGTATGGTATTTTATATAATCCCTCATAGTATTGTGTAGTGTTGTGTTAAATAAAACTAAAAAATTCGTTGTTAATGAAAAAAATATTTTGTAACAACAAATTCAAAATTTATTTAATGGACGTATTAAATATCAATACGTTCAGATAAAAGAATTTGTTTGGTTGTCTGCTGCTACAAAGATTATATATCCATAAGGAAATATATACTAACTCAAATGTAGCAGAGACGTAAAATTGTGTACAATCTGAAACCCGACGGCATGTTCCAAATGCAGTCAGTCCACCAAATTAATTTTATATAAATCATCATCGTTAGTGTTAAATTATAATGTGTGGTTAAACGTTGCAATCAGCAACAATAAGTGTATTTTTGTGATCATCCGAATGGGGAATCGAAATCGATTAAGAACGATTTACCACTGCGTTATCTATTAAATGGGTTCCTCATTTGATACAAAGTATGGATTTTTTTTTCTTGTTTTTTAAAAATCTTACCAATATATATAATATATACATGACCTCTTTGCTCCAATTAAATTTAGGACGTTTGTGTGAGAGTTATACACCGGTTTTTTTTTTGTTAACACAATTCGCTCATAAAGTAAATAATATTTTTTTAATTTATATACACAGCATGAATATAACTTTAACAGAAGAGGAGCAAAATTTAATAAACGAGTTGAAAAAGGAGGGTCGGGAAATGTTGTGGCAGCTACAACATAGGTTGTATAAAAACAATACGCTTCGTAGGCTTAAGTGGACTGAGGTAGGGGATGTTTTGGGGCTAACGTCTAATGAATGCATGGAAAATATTCCCGCCTCAGAGCTAGCCAGCGGGACAAAAGTGGAAGCGCATACAAAGTTATAAGCGAAACAACTAAATGCTTCTTAAAAGAAATGCGTTTTTTTGAAGCAGATAGTGATGACGAGTAAATATATTTAATTACAATATAATTACTTGTTCTTTTTTCTAAATTAATATTTATTTAAATAAAATTATTTATTTGATGCATAAGGTTGTTATTATGTAATGAGTAGTTAGTGGTAAAAAAATAAAAAAATTATTAGTAAGTAAAATTATTCTGTAGATCAATGCAAATATATTGAATAACTATTATATTGCAAATATATTTATTAATTATTACTCTTAATTTGATGTTCTGTTTTTTGTTCCTTTTTTAAACATATAGCGGACTCTTTTTAAAGTACCTATAGTATGTTGAATATTAATATATAAATATTTAACTTGTTATAAATGAGTTTTAATTTACTTTGTAGAACAAGAGAAAATACATTTTCGGCAGCGCCGAAAGAAGTCCCCGTAGAAAAGGAAAGTTTTTCGGCCGAATCTTCGTCGCAACCTGGCACATCAAAATCGGCAGCACTACACAGAAAAAAAAGATTGCTATTATTAAACAAAACTTGCTATATTTAATAATTTTTACCCCTTGATTTTCAGCTAATCAAGCCCCTTGATTAAATGGAAAAATGGGTCGATTAATATAATACATTTTCGTTTTTCTTCTTTTAAGAAACTCATTTTAAATTCAATGGAAGATATCATTTCTTAAATCTAGAATTATTTTGCTAAATTTATCATTTATTTTTAAATGGTTATTGTTTATGCCAAGAATGTGGTTCTTGCTTAAGCGAAGTACAATTTCGATTAAATTTACTACGTCCTCATCTAAAATAAAATTTTAATTTTACTTGAATTAAGAAATAATTTGCTTTTTAAAAGAATTTTCTATTAAATTTACATCGGAATACTTGCTTTATTTGAGAAAGGGTAAGATTAATTCGAGATGATTCTTGCTTGAATATAGAATATGGGTTATCTATATTCAAGTAAAAATGATATTAAATTAATCTTGCCCTTTCTCAAATAAAACAAGTATTCTGATTTAAATTTAATAGGAATTCTTATCAAAATCAAATTATTTCTTAATTCAAGTAAAATTAAAATTAGATTTTAGATGAAGGTGTATTAATTTAATCTTACACTTTCTCAAATACAGCAAGTTTTCCAATTTAAATTTAATAAAAAATTCTTATCAAAAGCAAATAATTTCTTAACTCAAATTAAATTAAAATTTGATTTTAGATCAAGACGTATTAAATTAATCTTACACTTTCTCAAATAAAGCAAATATTCCGATTTAAATTTAATAGCAAATTATTATCAAAAGCAAACTTTTTCTTAATTCAATTTTAATTGAATTAAGAATTATCATAATTAGCTTTTGATAAAAATTTTCGATTATTGCATAGAAATTGGGATGTGAACTAAGACGCTTTAATTTTTACCAAAATTAATTTTAACTGCAGCTTGATATGTCAAATATGTATTAAGAAAATATTTATTTTTGGGAAATGAGTATTTTGTAGTATGAGAATTATGTAGTAATAAAAATGCATAATATAATTTTTAAAACAGTATATTTCGTTTTTATTTCAAATTCAATTTATATAAAATTTTTTTTTTTTTTTTTTTTTTTTCCCTTTATTTAATATTACAACTGATTTACAAATCATTTAGTAATTTATCTTTCTTAAATGAAGATTCACATTTGACGGGCAGTAACCCAATGGTTACTCCCGTTTGAATTTACATAGTAATTATTTTTCTCTATCCGAATTAAATACAACTGCCCAATTCCAAGGTTTCTGCCTTTGAAGTCTTCTTACTGCATTGGTGGTATCCAACAAACTTCGTATGTCTGCATTTTGGTGCCGAGATATCCGCTGAATGTGTTTCTTCACATGATTTTGTATTTCTTCACTTACATATTCCATATTTAAGTCCCTATGGAGGTTATCATTTCTAATGTACCATGGTGCGTTTACAATGCCACGCAGCACTTTGTTTTGAAAACATTGAATCATTTGTACATTTGTCTTCTTGGTACAACCCCAAAGTTGAATACCGTAGGTCCATATTGGTTTAAGTATTTGCTGATATAATAGCAATTTGTTATGTATTGTAAGCTCAGAGTTTCTACCTATTAGCCAATACATTTTCCTATATTTAATGTTCAATTCTTCTTTTTTCTTTTTAACATGCTCTTTCCATCTAAGCTTGCAATCGAGAGTCATGCCGAGGTATTTGGCTGTATTTGCATTTGGAACCGGCCTTGAATTAAGTTTCACTGGAATCCAGTTAACTTTCTGGTTTGTGAAGTTTACGTGAACCGACTTTGCTTCGTTTAGGCTAATGCGCCATTTCTTTGTCCAACTACTCACTGTGTCGGTTGCTTTTTGAAGTTTGGTCGTTGCTTCTGATATACACTTTCCAGTCGCCAGAATAGCTGTATCGTATATAAAATAATAATTAATTTAAAATCAAAAGACATAACTATAATATTAATAATAATAAAATATTTGGTAAAATAATGTTATAATAATATAAATATAAAATTAATCTAATTATAATAATAGTTATAGTAATATTATATTATAGTAATAAAGCCTCAATTATAATAAAGTTTTTTTTAAAATGAGCGCTGGTTTTATACCAGTAAATATCACTTTAACGACGTCTTTTGTCAGATGGTTTAGCATAGTTTCAAGTACCGTTTTTGTAAAATTACTATTACTAGACATTTTTGTAACAAAAGCCAACATTGAGTCTTTTACTTTTTTTTAAATTGCTCTATGGTAATATTATTTTCTCGTAAAACCCTTTTGGAATTATTATGGTTGTGCAACTCAGTAAACTCACAATTATTTTGGATTCAGACATCAATGGTATTGTCGAATTTGTCGGAAAGGTATTATTTTCATTCTCGTGGTTCTTGATTAAATGTCGCTTGAATGATGATATATTTTCAAACACTGATGGACAGCTAGATTGACATTTATATTCATCAGAAGTCTTAAAAAAATGCGTATATTTTAAATGTGATACATAAATATTAGTTGTTTGAAATGATTCAAAACATGAAACAATTCAACATGATTACAATGTTGCTGAATGGTGTATTGCGGTTTTCAAATATTGAATTTGTTAGTTATTTTTATAACAGGCTTTAATTTTGAAGTAGTCTAAAAATAGAGAAAGAAAATATGTTAATTAGATAATAGGAACATTTAACAAATTCAAAATACTAAATGAACTTATTAAAACTAATACAGAAATTTGATTACCGTTAGCAATAATCCCGAATAAAAGCTGTAAGGTGGCGCATTAAGTTAAAAAAGTTAAAAAATAATGTTTTCTTGCTGGTTATTCTTCTACCAGGCTTTCAAATGTAGTGGATAAATGTAGTAAGAAGTTTGGTATTTTTGTAGTCTGGAAATATGGAAAGAATTAATGTTAATTAATTAAGAGCTCAAAATATAGTTTGACTTAGGAAGTATAGAGAAATATAATATAAAATATTAAGTTATTTAAGTAAACTACTTCAAACATTCCCTTATTTTAGTTTTTTAAATAAGATTAGGAAAATTTTTCACTATTTACCCATTTTGGTAATAGCAAAAATTTTGAGTCCGGTTACAAAATTTGAAAACCAATATCGATCTGGAAATATATAATAATTGTAATAATTGTAATAAATAAATTTCGTTTTAGTTTTAAATGACTTACTAATCTACTGCCATTCGCTGATTTTAAAAGAGATCACCTATTAATTATCTGGTTTGCCTTTAACGGATTTGATGAATCTTTGAATTCTTTGAGGCGCCCTTTTGCAGTGTTTTTCAGTGTTTTAATGCAGGCTAAATGTTAATATATTAAAAATAGTTATGATTTTAGTGTCACTAGTTTATTACCAAATTTTTGCAATTTTAAGTACAAATTTCTGTTATTCAAAATGACGAAGCTGTTCCAAATTAATCAAATATAAAACATCACATTTCAAACTACGTATTGAAATAATTAAATATTTATATTTGAATCATTACAATTTTAACAAATAAAACTATAAATTAAATAGACACTGGATGCTTCCGAAATGCAAAATGCACATTTAGCGAAGTGACATTTGAAAAGCTGCATGCGACGTAGTTCTTGCTTGCATTTTTAATACGTATTGTTTGAATGGTCCGAATTTAAATATTTTTATGATTTTAATGAAACGTAATTTATCAAAAAAATTCGTATTCTACAAAATGTGCATTTAAAATCGCATTTCAGAAACCCCCACTATTTCATCTTACACACAACAAAAAAATTACGCACTACCCAACAAAAAGAAGGACACATAGATGGTGATGCACACGGCGTTTTTCTACAACATAATTGATGTTGCAGATTTACATTAAAAATAATCCGGTTGGATAAAAAAACAGAAACGCCGAGAATTCTAAAGAGATTTTAGACACACAATTTATTAAACAATTAATACTTACATAAATATATTCTCACTTTTTCCACAATAAGAAACTTTAAAAATGTATTAAAACACAAAAATAAAACTAGCACTTAGGACGTTCTCAACTCAACAGAACAAGAAGGACTGAAATCATAAATATTTTCGGTTTTAAAACCGTTTTAAAATTTTGATCCGCATGCGTAAGTTTAGCAAGGCTTGCTTATTAAAAGCATTACGTTATAGAATTAAACGCGGGTGTGTTTATTGCAAAAAATGGTCGCTGTAATTCAGAAATATTGCTAAATTAATAAATAATTTTAAATAGAGCTTGCTAAATATTAGCATGTAACACGTATGTAAAATATGTTATTAGTTAAGAAAGTTTTGCTAGAATTTACTAGGCCCTTTGCGTTTATTAAAATATGTTTTTATATTTTATTATGTTTTCTTTTAATTTAACTAAGCAATGCTTATTTGAAGCAACTTAAGGACATACATATCACAGCAAGCGGCTGGGGCGTGCCTTGAATATAAACGATAGTTTGAGCATGAATATAAGGATTTAAAAATAAATAATTCATTTAGGAAAATAATTGTAGATTTAAGAATTGATATTTTCTATTGAATGAAACACCAAAATGTATTACCCTATTCGACCCAACACTCCATTTAATAAAGTGGCTTGATTAGCTGAAAATCGATGATTAAAAACTAGTAAATATGGGATTTGTTTTATAGAATAGATAACGAAATCTATTTTTTTCTGTATGCATGAATATGCACAAATGATGCATGTAATTGAATAATTATGTTGAATTTAAGTTTTGCTTTCTAATTTCAAAAAAAAAGTCTAAAATAATACAAGTTATATTTTTAAAACCATATTAAAAATAGTGATTTAAGCAAAATCTTTCTGGATAGAAATATAAAACGCATGCTAATTTTAACCACTATATTGTTTAATATTGTACTGCCAATTAAGTCGCTTTCTTATATTAAGTAAGGTTAATTTAATGATAATCAATTATTACATTTCTTAATTTAAATTGTAAACTTGATTAAATCGCTTTCTTGTATTAAGTCAGGTTTTTTTAATGATAATCAATTATTACATTTCTTAATTTAATTATTAAATTCTTGATTCTACAATTATTTTAGATTCTTATTTTAAGGTAAATATAGTTAAATCAAATATTTTTAGTTTATATTGAGCAAAAACTAATTTATTTTTAAATTTTATAAATTTCTTGAATTAAAAAATGGAATTTTCTATTCTAAGTAAGTTCATTTCTTTCTGTGTACCAAATAATTCCTTTCAAACATTATTTGATAGTACTGCTGCCGAATTGTCTGATGTTGATTTAGAGATCGTCTTGGACAAAGAGATTGGACATAAAAAAAAAAATCAAAAAAAAGTTCCGAGCCGAAGCTGTGCAGAACGGCAGCAGAAGCTGTTGAAAAAATTTTGGGTCGGATGGACAACCACTACGACATATCAAAACAGCTTCTTGTCCAGCCGGCCCAAAGTTTGCCTGCGTTCACTCCAGGTTATAATTTCGCCATGGGAGTTGAAGATGAGATTAAAACCTGGAGTGAGGAGGAGCAGCACTCTGTATATTTAAATTGGCGGAAAGGGCTTGCAGAGGAGAGAGCGAAAAGACAGGCCAAAATGAATAAATAAATTGTTTAGTTTTTTTATTTTTATTATTATATGTTTATCGTTTTAATTTTACAGTATTTACAACATTTTTATATTTTTGTTTTTTTATAAAATTTACATTAAAATGAATTTTTTACACCTGAACAACAATGTAATTTTAATTTAATGTCTGATTTGTGTTACCTTGATCGAACATGTGCATTTATGACACATCTTATTGTCTTTTATATGCATTGCTGACCATGCTGCAGAGTTTTATCCAACCATTATCCTAATTTAATGCTGTGTGTCCTGTGGAAATATATAATACAATAAATTAATAATCTAACTATCAAAGTTTTATTAAATTAAACTTACAAAATTATTAGTGCAACGAAGATTCTTGCCATGGTAGTCGATCTATCGAATTAAAATAATATTTAAATTTTGCCCGCACGTCTGAAGCTGTTCTACTTGGGTTGTTTGAACCAACCCTTCCAATTTCCTGCATCCCCTGTGCATTACCTTGCGAACGCCAAGCTCCAGGTCGCAAATTCCCACCCACATCACTATCCACCAAATCTGTGGACATGTAATTTGAATTGGCGTTGTCCCGGAGCCAATTGTGGAGCACAACTGTGGCTTTGATTATGTTAAGCACAGTTGGCTTACTAGCAAGAATGGGCCGCCGATATATACGCCATTTGGCAGCCAAAATTCCGAATGCATTTTCCACTACACGTCTGGCCCGGGACAGGCGGTAATTAAACACATTTTGGTCTTGAGGCAAAACTCGTGTGTTGCGACCTGGATAAGGGCGCATTAAATTTACCAGCAATGGGAATGCTTCATCTCCAACAAATACGTGCGGGACTGTGTCAGATGTGTTGGGCAAGCAAGCTGGTGGCGGTAAGCACAATTCGTTACCACCATTCATAAGGGCTTTTCCGAAGTCACTGGTTCGGAATATTGTGCTATCGCCCTTATGGCCGCTTGCCCCGATATCCACCATTATAAATTTATAATTTGCATCACAAACCGCAAATAATATTATACTATGGCTGTGTTTATAATTTCGATAAACCGAACCAGAATTCCCAAATGCCTATAACAAACAGAATATATATTTAATTAATAAACAATATAAGGTATCGTATACGTTTACAAATATTACCTGAATAATTACATGCTTACCATCCATAGCTCCTAAGCAATTTGGGAAGTTCCACCTTTCATAAAAATCCCTAGAAATGGATAACCACATTTCAGAGGTGGGTTGAGGGAAACAAATTAATTTTAATTTATCTCACAATACGTAACACGTCTGCCGAATTATTTGGGACGTAGTTGTTTGTCCAACTCGGTAGCCATATCGGCCAATCGAGATCATGCTATCTCCGCTAGCCAGATACCTAAAATTAAAAATAAATTATATTTCGTGTCTATATAATGTCTAATTTAATGTATACCTTAAAGTTAGTGATAACCTTTCACTTGCAGATATTACTCTGTCACTCAACATCATCGGTTGGATAAAAGAACCAACAATTGTCAGCAGCTCGTCAAAAACAGTGGGTGTCATTCGATGGAAATTATAAAACGAGGTTGTATCAGTCAACCTCATTTCATTCACCAAATTATGAAAATATCCCTGTTGAGATCTCCTGCGATTTACTGGATTGACAGCAAAACGACGGTTTCTTCGAGAAGAATTCATGTCGATTAAATTAAATTCAATTTTATCGAATCGTTTGTTTATTCC
This sequence comes from Tipula vernalis, assembly GCA_958295665.1. Lineage (NCBI taxonomy): Eukaryota > Metazoa > Arthropoda > Insecta > Diptera > Tipulidae > Tipula > Tipula vernalis. Next base: position 188,132,932 of record OY282559.1, read on the forward strand.
GGCTATAATGGCGCATACTCGAAAATTCATTTCAGTAACTTTTATGGTAATTTCGCAACAAGCGAACTTGACGGAGATAAACTTTTCTCAATATTTTGGTAATTTTTTTCCCCTCCATACCAACTTAAAAAAACATATTTTCTTTTTAGTTTTGCTTAATATTTTGCTCAATGTATTTTGATTGACATTTCTCAAACTTTGACGTTTCCAAACTGTCTTTCTCGTATCCTTGTGTAAATAAGTTGATGTCAGTTAGATATTTGTGCGAATTTAATTAATTTTGTGTACCGGTGATTTTTCGATTTAATTAGTTTCATTTTGTTATTATAAATAATTATCAATACATTGTTTCATTTTATTTTCTTTATAATATAAATAATAATTTTCTCATTTTAGTTTTGTTGTTGTTAAATATTAAATATATTTTTTCGTTGTCGTTATTAAAGTTAAATCCTTTTTTTGTTACCGTTATATATTCTTTAATTTACTTCTTAGATTTTTCGGTTTTTTTTTTTAAATAATGTCGGAAAGCGAACAACAACTGTCTTTTTCAAGACAACCCAATCTGTCTTTTTCAAGACAACTACAAAATCTGTCTTTATTAAGACAACACCAACTGTCTTTATCAAGACAACAAATGTTAGCGGTGTTATCCAACGACATTGTTGCGGCCCAAGCAGCGATTGCGGTTTTATTGACATGTCGTTGGTCAATCTACTTATCTTGACAAAGATTTAAAAAACGTGCGTTTTCAAGTCAAGTAGCCTATAATAAAGCTAGACACAATTACTGCAAGCGTGACCGATTTAAACGTAAACAGAACCAGGAAAGTAGTGAGACGGGCTCACAAACGATTGATCCGGAGATAACAAAGTCCGGAACCATAAATTTAATTTGGAATGATTTCGACAGCCGAAATCAAACGGTTGCGGCCACTTCTCAATCTTTGGCTATAATCGAAGTGCGTCAATACAGCGAAGAACCTGCCATCAATAGGAAGGAGGACCCGTTAAAATGGTGGCAATCAAGGGAGTTAGTTTACCCAAGGCTAGCAAATTTATCAAAAAAACACCTTTCTGTAGTTGCTACTTCGGTGCCGTCAGAAAGGATCTTTTCAAAAAGTGGACAAATTTTGAACGAAAGACGAAGTCGATTGAAGCCGGAAAATTTTGAAAAAATAATTTTTCTAAATGCAAATCAAAATTTCGTGCTATAATTTTAAAATTTGTTCATATATTAAAATGCAAATGATTATTACATACATATGTTTGTTTATGTACATGGTACTAGATACTACATCAGTTCATATACATAGTACGTGCAATATATTTTAAGACTGAAATGTTCCTTTATATATTTATTTTTGTTATCAGATGAATTATTTTATTTTATTTTACTTTATAATTTTTAAAATGAAATAAAAGTTTTGTTAAAGAAAATCCGAAGTTTAAAAATTCGATAAAACAATATCTCAGTGTACAATACATTTAAATTTTCTCCTATTCAACAAAAATTAACATAAATGACATGACATGAGTTGGCAAAGTAGTCATAAGGTTCAAAAAAATCATGATGCAATCGTACTACCAAAAATTTCGCTTTAAAGTAATCACTAGTCCGAAATCCGAATCCGTACCCATATAAAATATGTATTCAAACTTGTGATTACTTTGTAACGAATAAAAAGTAACGAGTATTTACATCAAAAGTAACGAGTACTCGTGATTACTCAAAAGTAACGAAACTGCACATCTCTAATCGGCATACGCTGTTCCACCTTAGATTAGGGTTTTTTGTCAAGGTTTTCTCCTTTAGCGCCGTACTTTAGCCTGTGCCAAATGGCCAAAAATGTGCCAAATGGCCTTAGTTACCAGTGGTTGCCACGAGGAGGCAATACGTACACTTGCGAATTGTGAACAGGTTACCTCTTACACAATTGTACCCATCATGCAGCTGCCTAATGACAAAACCAGAACAGCTCACATGATGCGCACCCTACTGGAAGGTTACGGAGCTGGTAGATTAATTTAATGCTTAAGTTTGTATTTAGCTTGGATAATTCATCCAACATAAATTTTATGGTGGCGTCGGCACTCAATAATGAGCACATTACTTCCGCAGCCAATTTTATGGGAGTTAATGACGCTATTATGTCTTCAATTATTTTAATTTCATACTCCAAAAAATGTTCCAAATGCCAATGTTAATATTTAAGTCAAGCATATTCTTCTGAATGGAAGTTTTAACCAAATGTAGCGCTCTAACATATTCAACAAAATGTTTCATCCGGTTTTAGCATCAATAATTAATGATATTTCCTTCTTCAACTCATCCTTTACGCCTTTCTTAAGAAATTCATTATTCTTAGGAGGTCGTTGGAACAATTTCACAACTTTCCTTGGCGATTGAAAATCCTTCCATTAATGCATCCTCAGTTTCAGATTCATCTTTTTCCTCTACATCTGAATCATTTTTTCATTGATATTTAATTCACCTTCGGTGTATTCGGGTTCTGAATACAGATGGTTGTATAAACTTTTTACGACAGCTAATTCCAATCCATGCGCTAAGCACAATTGGTGCATTGAATTTTAATTTTTTCCAAGCTTCCTCATTACTGATGCCCCATCTGTTGTTAGTCTGACAATATTTGTGAGATCTAAACCAAACTCTTTTAATTTATTTTCTACCAACTACAAGCACTTCTCAGCTATGAAAGCTCCTTCCATTCGAGTAAGCCCCAAGTTCCAAAATTTTTGTGCAACATGATTCATATCTCGTCGATTCCTTATTGATGACCACTGGTCAAGTACAATGCTAAATCGTGTTCCAGTATGAAGTTATTTTGAAATTTCTGATTTTATTTCATTTTTAATTTTCGCACAGAATAACCTTTTGAAATTAAAATGTTTCTCAAATCGTAGGATGTACAAATTTTTCCAAACGGCAAACCGTCTTTCGCTGCTAACCGTGATATTACTGCAGCCAATGAATTATCGATGTTTGGTTTGAAATAATTCGCGATGGAATTGGAAACCAGACTATCAGGACTCCTTACAGCAGGATTTTTTGGTGAGTTTCGTGTTGCATGAACTTTGATTAGCTTTGTCTCTCTTTAAAATATTTATTTTATGTTGGGATTTCATATGAGAATGCAAGCCACTCGTCGATCCCCCGCTTGCTTTTAATATTTTTTTGCATAAATTGCAGCTTGCATTGTCTTTTCCTTGCCGTTTAAAATGTTTCCATACATTATTTGTATTTTGTTAGGTTTTATTTTGTTCCATGGCTAAAAAATAAATTTATACGAAAATAAGGTGCACAATTACTAATACGAAATAAAATCATACCCAACAAAAGGCAAATATGTATAAACTATTATTACCTCGCACTTTTCAAACACAAATATAAATCTAAATTACAAAACTGAACACAAGAAACAGAACTTCAACTTCGATCAATATTCAAATGAGTACCTATGACAAACGTGACTGACGTTTTGCTTGATGAACGAAAATGAATATTTCGAGTTCAATGGATTATTTTTGGTTTCATTTAAAAAAAGGTCTTACTCTGTAAAGACAAATGGCACCAAAAAAATATTTTCCACAATCAAATTTAACTAGAAAAATCAGTCTTTGAAAATAAGAATCATCAATGAAATTTACCGAAATTACCGAGAAAAATTAAAAATATTACCGACACTTGGATAGTCAAATACTGATCGGTAAAACTGGTTTACGGAAAACTGGTATTGGATGCCATACGTACAACCAATGCATTGTGAGATGGCGCAATGTCCTGATACAGAAAACCAAGACACGTCCGCCCAAAATTCTGTCCCAAACGATATTTGCGTAATGTTTTGAGCACCAAATCCTTGACATGGTATCCATCGCTAGACGGCAAAGAAAATCATGATTTTCAAAGTGTTCTCTGCCTTTTTTGATCAACTTATACCAATCAAAACACTCGTTCTGCACAATGCATTATCACCAAAAACCCTTCTCCAACATTTCCTATGTTTTGGAAGCCGAAATTCCATTTTTGAAGCAAAATTGATGCAACTTCTTTGCTGAAATTTTAAAAAAATCGAAAATGCAATTTTTTAATTGAAATTAAACAAGCATATCTCTTTAACTACTAAAGATATTGACACAAAATTTTACAGAGATTTCTAATAGGGTGCTGCTAACCTAAGAAAAACTACTCGTTTGGAAAAGCCGCGCGATTCAAATAAAAAAGTTTTATAACTTTTCGATCATAGTAGTATTTTTATTTTACAAAAGCATGTTCTAAGTGGTGAACTAAGGTTATAATACAATATGTCCCCCATATTCATTAATGATTTCTTCTAGCCTTTTATCTATGGAATTAATAACTAGGAGGCGAATATCAGTCGTAATTTTAATTACTTTCGTGTGAATCGTGTTTTGCAATTCACTCAGATCTCGTGGATTATCAATGTACACCCGATCTTTTAAATATTCAGATAAATAAACGTCAGGGGGTTTAAATCCGGTGAATATGGTAGCCAATGGAAATCTCCATTAAAACGGTCAGGAAAGCGATGATCCAAAATAACTTTATTATCAAAAAATCGTGCAAGTAATCCAAAATCACATCTGCGGTATGCGGACGAGCACCATCTTGCATAAACCAAGCATCGTTCATTTCAGTTTCTCCCATTCCTATTAGTGTTGCAATAAAGTGTTCATCAAGCAGCTGCAAATAACTTGCTGATGTAACGTTGCCTCGTATAACAACCATTACAATAGCTTTAGCCGATACAGAACACTAAAAAATTACCTTTTGACTGGGGTTTTATATATTCTAATACATTTATTTTTGTTTGCTCACGTGACCCAAATATCCCTCAAGATGTAATTTCGTTTTTGGTGTTCCAAAAATGTTGATTTTTAACCGTCCCAAATATTTTAAATTTCTTAACCAACCTAAATATGGCGGAGCACAGGGGGATACTTGTTGTTATTGTGCTTGAAATGCCCGCTTTTTGCAATTGACAATTTTCACTCATAAACTCCGTTACCATGAAGATTTTTTATTCGTTTGAAAATATCATTTTATAATGTTGTTCGTTTAAATTGAATGAAAATACAGTAATAATTTTTATTAACTTAAAAAGCAAAACCATCTTTGATAAATAAAAATGGTGTGAGTCTCGGGACCCCTGACAGAAGTGAAACTTAAAGTGTCTAATCGAGCACACATATCTAGTTGAGAATTTGAAATTGTTAACCTATCTTGGCCTGAATTAAACTACGCCGTTAGACTTGAATTTTTTCCGCGCGAAAATGATTCGTTTTCAGTATGTATTGGACCCAATGCGGCAAGCTTTTGAAAACTGAATTAAACCCGAGCAAAATTTATTCATTTTAAAGAAATTTGATGTCGCAGACTTGGTTTTTATTGAAGAAGATTTGATATTTCGTCATACAAAAATTTTAGACGGAATTGATTTCCTCGGACGTAATTCGGTCCTTCTAATTTTTGTGTTTATTTAGTTTTGTTGTTAGAATCGACCGAGCCAGTTCTAAAACACAGTTTCTATAGTACAAAATATATAAAATATACACAATACCGCATTGAAAGGATAATTTGCAAACAAAATCAGCTGATATATTTGTTTACTCTTTATTTGGTTTGCTTTTTGTTTTTCTTCAGGCATATTTTCATAGAGATTCGCTATAATTGTAGTATTATAAACCACGAAGTAACTTATAAATTACCTTTTCAAGAGTTGGATTGCATTGCAGTATTGGTGTGCGCATGTACATTTAAAAAACAAAGAGCAAGTGTAGCGGCTAAACACTACATAAATATGCAAACAAAACATTAACATCGGTCGTAGCAAAAATATTTTATATTGCGCCGCTTAAGCGAGATATTGCTCGTTGCTGAATATAAATATTCGCACATTCTTTAAAAATATCGACAATATAGATTGTCGATATATATTTGACTAATAAAGGCAACCAAAATATTTTAATATAAAAACCGTCCACAATCAATAATATAAAAACCGTCCAACCATCCGATCAGTCAAATTTCAAATTTAATACAAAAATCAATTGGGACTCTAAGTGCGAAATAATGAAATAAATAATAAATGTCAAATTAATCAAAAACTAAAATTATAAAATGAAATCTAAACTAAAATAAATACAAAATTAAATACAAACATAAAATTAAACAAAATAAATGAATATTGTGAAATTAAAAACTGATAAAATATAATTGTAAGTGCAAGCTCAACTCGCAAAACGTGTATGTAAAAACTTTTATGGAAAAGTGTCTGCCGAATCATTTCAAGCCACTTCGATAAAGGCAGAACGACGGCTGTTGATCACTTTTTTGGTTTAAAAATTTAATAAGCTATTCTATTTTGGGCTTGGGGGACGAACATTACTGACATTAATTGTAAAATTAAAAATTGAAATTTATTATTTCATTTGTTGAACCTACCCTGTTCGCTTTAAAATATACCATTATTCATACACGATAAACTAGACATGGATGTAGGATGTGGTAGGTTAGACATGGACGCTATGTTTACCGTAAAATCATAGGGACTGGAAAGACAGTGGAGTATCTCCCTGTGGCTTGCTCCTTTCACGCATTACTAGAAATGGTCATCCGAATCTTGTAACGACACCTTGCGATGTCGTTAACAGACATACGATCAGAGGTCTGGTGCGGTACATATAGCTGGCTAAGCTCAGGGTTGGCGTGGGGATTTCCAGACATGACCGTATGCTTGAATAACCGCATTGTTGTAAAAAGAAAAACAAAAGCAAAGAGAGCAACATCCCTGCTGCCTTGTTTACAGGAGTTTAAAAACTGAAAAAAAAAACTATAAATGACCGACCTCAACACGAAAGACCCCCCCCAATGACTCATCTTAATCACTATTTTATCACCTACTCACTCATTATTCACAATCACGTCAACCTTTGAATCAAAAAAAAAAATTACCCTAGGGTAAAGAGACGGTAAAGCTGAAAAAATGTTTTATATGTACATATAATAAAAAAATAATAAAAAATATAGTAATAAAGTAAAAAAAAAAAACCGAAAACAAACCGTCAAATTTGGCTCACAATACAATCTAACTATTAGCAAAAAACTTCAAACTTTTAAAATTACGTTTTAATATTAAATTAGGAAAATTACGTTAATAAAGAAAAAAAAATTGTAAAATTACAATGTAAACTAATAAAAAAAATAAAATAATTAAAAGAAAAAATCTCTTTCGGGAGAGCATGACCAAATCATAAATTTTCCGGTTGTTTGTTTTCAAGGACACCACCATACCGATCTGCTAATAGCCGGCGCAGGATCCCCCTCGTACCACGGCAACAAATATTCACCAACAATCCAATCTGCCAATATATAGGCAACACAGTTGGACTTGAAAGTAAGTTAATTAATAACGCTCACTTTTTTAAAAGAAAGATCAAATAATCAAGCGCACCACAATAACGGATCGGACTCATACCGCTATCACACATAAAAAAAATGCCACTTATTATTGCCAAGTGAAACACATTTATGTCTTGTGATTATTTTCATATAACTTGTTTAACATTTAAAACGTATACACGATTGGGCGTTCAATTTATTTATTTTAATTTGTTATGAGTTTTTTTCTCACTTTCTTTATTGATCACTTCTAACAGCCCAAAAAAAAAAACCATTCATAGATCATTAATTTTTCCCACACATTGTTTTATTTGAGAAAAGAACAACATTTAACGTTTCTTTTATTCTACACTTTCTAAGGATCATTCACACCTCTTAACGGGACAAAAAAAACTTGAACTTTTTTTTTTAGTTTTATTGATTTTTATTGATTTATTATCCAATTATTTTCACATTCTTATATAAAAATAAATAGGGCCTTAAGGCACCAAATATATTCCATCACAAAAATAAGGCCACTAATATTTCTATTATCCAAACAAAAATGAATGGTCGGCTACACCAAATTCACATAAAGATTTGAGGATTACAAAACTTGATAATAATAATAAAAAAATTAACTTTTCATGATTATTGAATACTTAATATATCATAGAATCAGAATTTTTGATCGTTCACGATAGCACACGAAATTTGACTCGACTGTTCGATTTTAAAATCAAAACTTGACTGTCCCCCGAATTGCAAAAAAAAAAAAATTTCTAATATATATTTTTTTTTTCCTATACTCTCAAAAAAAGTTGGACCACGAACAACAGACTCGCTCGTCGCTTCGTAATCACGCCATCGTCCACCACCACACTGACAAACTCAACCATGCATCTCATCGCTTGAAAGCAACACAACAAAACACATGCACAGCATCTGGAATTTTCCATCTTTTCATTCAACAATCAGGCCTCTCAGTCACATGACAACCATACAAAATCATACGCGCCACATCAACACAACAAATCATGCCAATCATTCCAATTATTGATTTCTTAATCGTCATTAAGGCGATAATAAAAATCAATAATTCAACAGATCTGGTCAAACTGTTTTACACGCACCAGACCAATGCTCGACTGGTTGTTACGTAAATGACCGGTGTCGTAACAATCTGTTTACCAGTTTTACAGTTAATGCATTCTGCAAACCATAACCATACTCAGCAACACCATGAGCAATACTAATAACAAAGCTTACCGATTAAACAATTTTAAAATTATTATTTTGTTATATAAGGATGACTATGAGCAATTTTCACAGCTAGCAAAGATTAAAACCAACAAAAATGTTTTGTGCTTTTTTAATATTTAAAGTAAGCTTGTACTTTCTCTTTGTTTCAAATATATTTCCATTTCATTTTTTTAAATTACTTACACTACACGGGTGTTGGGTGCGTCTCAATAGGGTAGGGGTTGACCGTCTATAGCCATGTATCTCGTGGTCTATATTCCAACGCTGCAACTATGTAGAAACCACCAAATGTGTCTAGTATACCTCCACGTGGTAACACCCGGGCAACGATGTGAAGCATCGGCGAAATACTAGAGGCGAGTGCAATACACTATAAATGAGCAATGAGCAGAACAAATAAGGAAACTAATACCCCAGGTGGTACACCTGTTGCTCAGGTAAATCCACCCTCTTCGGAGGTCGGTCTCATGGATTCTGGGGGAGACCAGCCATTGCTATACTACAATTATTTTAACCAATCCCAAGACATGTTGGTGAATAAACAAGCTCATTTGAGTGGAATAGAAAAGGATAATTCACATCCCTTCCAGAGGAGTAACAAAGTCGCGTATTCTCCGAAAAGAGGCGGTAGTCCCTCCATTGAGGCCAGCAGCCACAACACTCGTTTTACAAACGAAGAAAAGCTTCACAATGAATTGTGTAAAGCTAATAATGCATTAGTTGAAGCCAACAATATAAATAAGCAACTGAATGTTACAATTGCATGGATGCAGGAGCGTATGAAGACGCTTGAAAACGAAGTTAAAGCTCTTAAGCCAAAGGAGGACATCGGTTCTACTCCTAACCAGAATACAACTCCACAAGAGTATCATACGGATGAAGAAGAACTAGCTCGAGAAACTGAGTGGATTAGAGTTAAAGGTGGGAGAAAAAAAAGGAGACGGAATAATACGCCCTCCCCACCTCAATTAAAGGATAATGTTCCAAATATTATCCAGAAACAACCAAAAAAAAATACCTCCACCACCACCAATAGTAATAGATGAAGTCAAAGACTACGATGTACTCTATGAAAAAATAAAAACCATAACTGCTACTGATAAGTTTAATGCAAAGGTGATGAATGGAAACACCATCAAAATAAACTTAGAAGATGCTGAAACATACAGAAAATTGACAAAAATGTTAAATGAAGAAAAACGTGCTTGGCACACGTTTGAAGATAAACAAACCAGACCAATTAGGGTCATGACTAAAAACTTACACTCTACGTGTAAACCAGATAAAATAATTGATGACCTGAAAGCAAAAGGATTTAAGGCAACTGAAGCATCGATTAAGCTAAAACGGAGAGGCAAAGTACCTCTCAACATGTTTATGTTGACCTTCGATACTGATGAAGATATCGAAAAAATTTATCAAATTAAGTACATCTTGGGGTGCAAAGTGGTTATTCAGCCTCTAAGAAGGTCTAAGCTTATACCACAATGTAAACAATGTCAAGCCTATGGACATACACAAAAATATTGCAACAGGGAACCTAGGTGTGTCAAATGTTTAGGTAAACATCATACCAAAGATTGTGTAAAAGCCCAAAATGTTCAACCTAAATGCGTTCACTGTGGAGAAAACCATCCGGCTAACTACAGAGGATGCAGCGTTGCTATTGAACTGCAAAATATCAAAAATAAGAAGGTGATTGCTAAAAATCCAAGTTCATTCAGGAAACAAGCGGTTAAGATGAACCGACCCGAAGTAAATCGTAGAGTGTCGGGAATTACTCAAGGACAATTTGGTAAAATGACTTATGCTCAAGTAATGATGAGCAACGGAAATCCAGGAAAAACTGCTCAAAATGACGATATAAGTCAAACACTTAAATTAATTTTAAGCAGACTAAATACATTTGATGAGCGATTACAGAAACTAGAGTACAGCACTAAGGGAGCCATCCCTAAACAGAAAAATGGCCCAAGATCTTAGAATCTTATGTTGGAATGCCAATGGACTGATGCAACATCAACAAGAACTGCAAGTGGTCCTGGACACAGAAAAAATCGATGTATGTCTCATCACGGAAACACACTTCACTAGACAATCAAACATTAAATTTAAAAATTATCAAATATATCACACTATTCACCCTGGAAACACTGCTAAAGGAGGTAGTGCTGTTATAATTAGAAATAGTATTCATCACTATGAGGAGTTAAAATATGAAACGGAAGAAATACAAGCAACTGCTGTTATTGTCAAATCCAAAAGTAGTTATATTTGTATTGCTAGTATTTACTGCCCACCGAAGCACTCAATGAAAGAAAAAGATTATCTCGAGTTCCTCAGTAAATTAGGAAAACGATTTGTACTTGGAGGAGACTTTAATGCAAAAAATGTCCACTGGGGATCCAGATTAACAACAACTAAGGGTAAAGAACTCCTAAAAGCTATCAGAAAATGTAGTTGTGAAGCCCTCTCAACTGGAAAACCAACCTACTGGCCAACTGATCCAAACAAAGTGCCAGATCTGATTGATTTCTTTATAATAAAGAACATATCTGTAAATTATGTACAAGTAAATGAAAGCCACGACTTAAACTCTGATCATTCACCAATACTTCTAACGTTAAGTGAAAAAATCATTCAGAAAGAAAGAAACCCTTTCCTAGTAAATAATCACACTAATTGGGCATGCTTTAGACTATCGCTAGAAGAAAAAATTAACTTAATTGTTCCATTAAAGACTGAAGAACAATTAGACAAAGAAGTTCACAAATTTGTAAACGATATACAGCAATCAGCTTGGGAAAATACTCCTGAAATTAAAACGAAAATCAAGGGAAACAATTACCCTATGGAAATTAGGGAACTCCTCGCAGAAAAAAGAAGAGCGAGAAGAGTATGGCAACAAACAAGGGCCCCCGAAGATAAAACTCATTTGAACAACCTCACTCAACAATTAAGAAGAGAGATCAAAGAATTGAAAGATGAATCAATCAGCAACTATTTAAGAAAATTAACTAATGATAACAGTACTGATTATTCTCTTTGGAAAGCAACCAAAAGAATCAAAAGACCAATAATGCAGATTCCCCCAATAAAAATAGCAGGTGAGAAATGGGCTAGAAATAATGAAGACAAAGCTCGAGAATTTGCCGAACACCTCGAAAAAATATTCCAGCCACATGAAGACCAAACGTTGGAAGCCGAGATAATAACTGAACAAGCTGTGCAAGAAAGTAAAGAAATCCTACCCACAACACCAAAAGAAGTCATGCGTGAGATAACAGCTAATATGAATACGAAAAAAGCTCCTGGGTACGATCTTATTACTGCAGAAATCTTAAAAGAACTGCCAAGGAAAGCTCTGGTGAAACTCACTAATCTTATAAATGCAGCATTTAGAATCAAATGTGTACCAAGCTTATGGAAAATTGCAGAAGTAATTATGATCCCAAAACCTGGGAAACCACCACACATAACATCGTCTTATAGGCCAATTTCGCTATTGCCAGTCATGTCCAAACTCTTTGAGAAGCTTCTGGTAAAAAGATTAAATCCGATAATCGAGAGTAAAAACTTGATCCCAAATCATCAGTTCGGTTTTCGCAACCAACACTCAACAATTGATCAAGTACACAGAATAACCAGTATAATTGAGAAAGCATTAGAGGAGAAAAAAGTCTGTTCAACAGTATTTCTAGACGTTGCACAAGCGTTTGATAGAGTGTGGCATGAAGGACTTAACCACAAGTTAAGGAATCTTCTACCAATGCAATTTGCTAAGATACTAGAATCATACTTGAAAGATAGGTTCTTCAGGATTAAGTTAGATGATACATTTTCTGAATTGAAAGAAATCAATGCAGGAGTTCCACAGAGCAGTGTATTAGGGCCGGTTTTATACCTACTATATACTTATGATCTTCCTACATTAGAAAACAACACAGTGGCAACTTTTGCAGATGATACGGCGATCTTAGCTGTTGGAAAAAGCAACGAAGAATCAACACAGAAGTTACAATCAGCTATAACTCAAATATATAAATGGACAAAAAGATGGAGAATAAAACTAAATGAAGCTAAATCAGTTCACATCAACTTTACAAACAGACGAATCGAACATATTCCGATTACCATAAATCGGGAAATAATACCGCATGCGAACACAGCTAAGTATCTCGGCATGACCCTGGATGCTAAACTACGATGGAAAGCACACGTCAAGAAGAAAAGTGACGAATTAGGACTTAAATACAGAAAAATGTATTGGCTGATGGGAAGGAACTCTTCTTTATCAACATACAACAAGCTTCTACTTTATAAGCAAATATTGAAACCGATTTGGACTTATGGTATTCAGCTTTGGGGTTGTACCAAACAGAGCAACGTAAATATCATCCAAAGATTTCAGAATATGGTATTAAGGAACATCGTTGATGCACCTTGGTATGTTAGGAACAATGACCTTCATAGGGACCTTAAAATGAACCTCATCTTAAATGAAATCCAGGAAAAAGCACGGAGACATGAAGAAAGGCTCCGCCAACATGTGAACATTGAGGCAACTCAGCTCCTAAGCATCACGAATTTAGTTCGCAGACTTAAAAGAACCAAACCTTTTGAGCTGGTGTGATTGTCAGTTTAAGCAGCTGATCTAAAATCCACAACAAAGATGTGGTTTACATCATTTTACCAAACACTATGGAATGCCAATGGGAAGAAGCCATAGATTAATTTAAGTTAGTAAATTAAGTCAGAAACAAATTGCTAATTAGTCCAGGAGACTAGATTGTAATTACATAAAATAAATAAATAAAATTTATTTTAAATTAAAAAAAAAAAAAAAAAAAAAAAATTTGTGGATATCCACGTGCGCACACATTTTTTTACACAAACATATATGTAATTTTAATACACACATATATACATTAATATACTGCCGTCTTCGAGAAATGCGTTAGGGGCATATTTGGCTTCTGCAAACAAATATCTATTTGTTCTAAAATATATCTTTTTCGTTTCCAGTGTTCGTTCTATAATAACAGTGATTCTATGAACTTGGTCTCCAGTCGAGTGGTTTACTCTGAGACCAAACTAGTGGGCAGGAATATGATTTCTATCCGTCAGTATGGGCTTCATTCTCTTCAGCAGCATTTTTTCAAATGTCTTCGTTATTGTAGGGAGTATGGATATGGGTATGAATGAACTACTACTACTTTTATTCGTGTTTATTTTTTCTTTGTTTACAATTTGTATGTGTGAGTAGTTAAATGTGTGATTGTTTGCAACAAATAAATAAAAAACATTTTGCTAGATGTAGAAAATAAACGCTTCTTGCATAGTTTCCTAATAAGTTTATGTTATTGGTTTTGGATTTTTTAACCTATATGTAACCTTTTACTGACCGAGTAAAAAAACGACATATTTCGGCAGGATAGTACGGTTATATGTTTTATATAAAAATAAAGCAAAATTATGATTGTTGCGCCAAGCCATATAGCAGCTGTTTATCTGCAAGTTCTACTTAACTAATTTGAGCCCCTTGTGTTAGAGCTTTTCGACGATACTTCCAGATTTATTTTTCAGCTCCATGCAATACTGCCAAAGTTGTCAGTAACTACCATACATTAATTTTGAATTGTAGATAATAAAATGTACTTTCAGATTAACAACAATAATTTATTTAAATCCTATTTTTTTCTTATCTCTTCATTTAAGCGTAAAAAAGTCCATCGCAGAAAAAAATATCGATGTGTTGGACTGGCCCCCATGAAGATCGACCTTGAAATGTTTGGTTTGTAACGAAGCTAACCGTAGGAAGAAAGCCCCAGAATCAATTCAAGCTTTAAAAAGTTTGTTGATAAACATCTAGGAATACATAACTTCTGTGACTTTGAAAAATTTATTAAACTCAATGAATCGGAGGTGTACCGCCGTAATTAAAGCAAAAAGCGGGCAAACAAAATATTAATATTAAAGATAGAATTTTTATAAACCAATAGAAAACAAAAAAAAATTATAAAAGAATTGTTTACTTTATTCTATAACTGTACTTTTCGGGTTTTCCCTCTAAGTTGCAGGTAAATTTAATTTTCTTCAAAAAAAAATGGTTCATAAATGTATTTAAAATGAAGCAATAAGCCAATTTCTTTCAAAAGTTTTGAAATTTTAGCAAAAAAGAATCCAATTTGTAATACAATATGTTTGGCCAATTTTTTTTCCCCAGCACTGTATATAGTAGTTACTTCTATTCTCCTCACTATTTATTCGTTTAGGATTGATGCTTTCTTCCTTGTATCACGCGCTAAGTATTTCTGTACTACTTCGAATATTTTACAACATTACAATTTTATTTAAATAGGCTTTATTTTCACTTTGCACAATGTGTTTCACTTCAGCAGCAATATTCACAATCCTGATTTCTAAAAAAAAACTCACAATAACAAGCGCTCTTAATTTTGGTTTTATAATTAATTTTAAATTTTTTGTTTAATGACTGTTGCGGTCGTGATAACTTTGCGGACTTTTATTTTTTTGAACTTAAAATAAAAACCGTTGTGGTCAATAAAATTGCGCAGACTAATTTTTTGTTTTTATTTGAACTTAATCGAATTTCAAATATTGAAATCAGCGTAATTTGCATGTTGCTTAAATTGATTGTAATTTAATTTGATTAATTGGCCTTTTTATGTATCAAAAAATGTAATTATAACGAAATATGAAACGTGATGACGCGTGTGCGCGAGTTCAATTGAGTACACAGCATCGTATAGGCATCATAAATTTCAACAAAAAAAAATTTCACTCCACCCTAATTTTATAGGTTGTTAAAAAATTAATTTATTAAATGATGCTTGTGACATAAAACACAAAAATTTACTATTTGCAAAAGGAGTATAAAATTGAAAAATAACATAAATTTTATTAAACATTGGTAGAACTTTGTAGCACAAGCACAAGAGATATAAACATGAACTTACTCGTATACGAGTATCTGTTTGTAGCAAATCCAAATTAATTTAGTATTTCTTGAATGGTTTCTACTCAAACTTTTGTGATACACCCCTTTTTGAGTCTCACGTCGTCATTTTTATACATAACTCTATTTTCACAAAATTGGCACTTATGCCCATTGTGCTCCGTAGCCATCAATTTTCATTTTATTTAATCTAGGTATTTTCCTTTAACTTCTTGTAGCATATTTAAATATTTATTTTTTGTTACACATAAAACGAGTACCTGTCTTTTCAAGGGGAAGGGAAATCTAAAAAAACCGGTAAATACAAGGAATTCTTTGTATTTACTGCCACTTGTGTTTAGAAACTATCTTAGTACATATATATATTTTAAAATAAAATATTTACTTATGTTACCTTAATTAATAGTTGCAAAATTAAATAATCAGGGTGCTAGAAATCGCAATATAGATTTAGCACTCGTGTTAATATAGAATGTGACCTACATAAAGTTAAAACCAGCGAAGCGGAGATTGAGAACAATTTCCAAACACCATAAAAATTTAAAATTTACGGTAGCCTACAATGCCCTAAAAACTCAGTACTTTTTTTATAATTTAAAAGAGAAAACATTCTGCATAGTATTAATATTTGTTGATATTGGATCATATCGAACCACGATGGCGGGATATTTCAGCAGTCAGCTTTTGGAAAAAAAATTCTTCAAAAATAAATTAAATTTCCCAGGTGATCGAGCTTTTCCGAAAAGGAGGGCAAAAAATAATCAATATTTTTTATTGGAGATGCTGCCTTCCAGTTGCACCGGAACATGATAAATCCATATGGCGGTAAGGGGCTAAGCGAGAGAGAGCTGGGAACTTCATTGAAAGGGCTTTCGATGCCGGTTTAAAATTCTGTTTTGTAAAATTCGGGCAAATTCGAAAACCATAGAGAGGTTAATAAAAACCACGGTAACTCTACAAATTATACAGAAGCAAAAGGAGGAAAAAAGAGTACCCGAATGCTAGACAAATGCAAGGGATTGCGCCGAAAAAATTCAACTGGCCTCAGATTTGGTGCAAGAAATTCAACCAGGAAAAATCCCAGAAATTAATTTTTTATTGTTTTTTTTTAATTAAACATTGTATTAAATTTTGTATCACTACGTTTATTTTAAAGTTTAACATATTTTCAGATAAGATAATTATACAAATATAGTTAAATATAAATAAAAATTCAATTTTTTTTTGTTGCCTCTTCTTTTTCAAGGGTTCCTGACGAAGCAGACTGGAACAAAGATTGCCAAAATGCTCTACTTCTAGAAACACTTCTCGGTTTTAATACGGAGCAATGTGTTAAAGTTTTACAAACATATTACAAAAATCTAGCTACTTAATTATGCTACCGCGGTATGATAACCGATTTTTTTGTGACCACACATTTCAAATATTGATATTAAAAATATATGGTTCTAATAAGACAGCATCACATGCCAATAATCTCATTATATCGCAGAACAGCAATACCAATTATCAAAGGTTTAAGCCAACAATCCCCAAACAATCAAGGACTTGAAGAGCGAGATAACACGGCAAAATTTATTGTTTATTGTTTTATAGCCTTTTATCCATTTTTTCCATAAGCGTTCGGTTTTATCAAATGTTTTGTTATGTGTAAATGAGTGTACGGCGTGTGCTTGGGAGTCCGGGAGAACTGCTATAATGCTTGGCCGTACACTTACAATCAATCAATCATAGTTAAAATTTTGTTTTAAAATGTAATTGTTAGATAGTCCCCGAGCTACAGAAGTGCTGGAAGGTTCTCGCTCAGCATCCGGAGGCTCGAAGCGTCCAGCTGTTGTGTAGTGTGGAATTTGTATTGTCTTATGATGTCTGTTTTGTTTTATTTATCACTAACTAATTTATATAAGTTGGTTTCTATTAATTAAGTAGTAGAGCAATTTGGTTCTCAGAGATACCTGGGAGACTTTGTTTGAGTTTTATTGATAAATATCATATATAGGTACATATGGTGCTTGGCTAAATTATTGATATTCTAGACTTTTTGCGTAGTATCATGATCAATATTTAAATTATATTATATACTTTTATAAATAAATAATTATTTTCAACATTATTAATTTCCTTTTTTTCGGATCTGTGGGAGCTTGCCGTTTAGTTTAAATTTAATAGTATGGTTGAATATATATTTTCGACTTTTATTTTTGAATCTGGTTGCAGAGGTAAACAATTAATTAACTATTCTGCAGGAGAACGGTGACTAATGAAACAAGTGCTGTGAATTTAAATTATAACTTAACAATTTAAAATTTTTAAACATTCTTTTAGAATTTTTGGTTTAGAAGTGGGAGAGTTTACATATGCAATTTCATAAAATGTTAATTTTTGTAATACTCGTATGTAATATATTGTGTTTTGCTCATTAATATATTAATTAATTTAGTTTAAAGAATATTTAAAGGTTTCTCTTCCTTAATTTGCTAATAAATGATTCAATTTTCAGAATATAACATAGTTCCAGAATCAATCATTATTATGGGATTCAAATTAATCCTAAATTTCAGAATTAAATTTTAGTTTGGTATTATGGTGATTTATTAATTAAAATTAGTTTTCAGAGTTGCCTGGGAATTGGTATATTAATTTTATTTGTTGATTCTTGATATACTTATAGTACATAACTGAATTATTGATGGTTTTAGGCTGTTGTGGTGCTGTAACATTATCATTTTTATATTATTTATTATAAAGTTTATAAAATAATTGAATTTTTAATTGTTTATTCTCTTTTTCTTGATCGGTAGGAAATTTATGATTAGTTTTAAGTAAAATTTTATGTTTAAAATGGTTTTTAACGTTTATTTTAATTCTTATTGCAGTATGTAATAATTAATTAATTAGATATAGAAGGACCATGAAAAATGAAATAAGCGCTGTTTTTGTAATCTTACCTTAGTAATTTTAAATATTCCTTAAATATTTTATCAGATAAATTAATGAAAGGCGGACAGGGAATTTGATAATTTTTAAAGTCCTGATTTAGATTTAGGGAGTCCTGAGTATCCGGCCCTGGATTCCAGAGAAATGATCATCTAATAATGTAGTTAGATTGTGCTGTCTTGTGCTAACCTATTTACTATATATTGTACTAATAATTTACTAACTATCGATCGCATTGGTGTCTTTAACCGGGTCGAGTCTGTCCCAACTTATAATCATATCCTATCCTTCGGTTATATATGTATAAGGGTGTACGGTGTGTGCCCGGGGGTCCGGGAGTCCTGCTAAAATGCTTGTCCGTCCACTCTTAATCAATCAATCAAGCGTTCAGTTTTATCAAATGTATTTTCTAATAATTCATGCTTGAATAAATCATTTAACATTGACCTTCTCAGTAGTTGTGATGTTTATGTAGTTAGTTTTTTGCGTTCAAACAGTCTTTTTTAAATTTTGGTTAACTTTTAGTTGTGTTTTTTAATCTGCGTGTAATTAGTAACCTTTGTGAAAGAAAACAAGTGTCTTGAATAGTTAATGTAATATAAAAATTTTAAATACAAACTATAAAGTTGTGAAAATAGTGAACAAGCTGTAAAGTTGTGTATATTGATGAATTAAAATAGTGAACAAACTGTAAAGTTGTGTATATTGGTGAATTAAAAGAGTGAACAAATTGCAAAGTTGCGTATATTGGTGAGTTAAAAGAGTGAACAAACTGTAAAGTTGTATATATTGGTGAATTAAAAGAGTTAACAAACTGCAAAGTTGTGTATATTGGTGAATTAAAAGAGTAACAAACTGTGAAATTGTGAATGGGAACGTATTTACGACCTGTGGAACAAAAAAAATAACCAAAGCCGCAGTTGTAAAAAAATGAGAAAGTTTTAGGTTCACAATCTGAAACTATTCCGATATCTTATGAAAACTTTGATGGTAGCCTAACTTCGAACCTGTCTAATAATTTAAGCTATATTGACAAACCACTGACAACGGAAAATAATGGTTTATTGGAATTTTCATTAGAAAATTTACCAATTGAAATTGAAGAACCCGGATCTAACTGGATGAATCGAGGATACATGAGCATTTCAATTGACTTAACAAAATCTTGCTCGAATGCTCTATACGAGACGCTCTTACTACAGTTAAACATCGATGTGTTTTAGTTTTTTGATCGGTGAATTTTAATAAACCAAAACAAACTGTTACACAATATGGAAGATGCAAATATCGCGAACTTCATAAACAACAATTTAAATTTGTTATAAACAATCGCAAGCTAATGACAATTTTTACTCTTTGCACTGATATAAAATCTCATGGAGAACAAAAAGAATTCGTTCAATTACGGGGTCAAAAATGAGAACATGCGCAGAAAGAACTAGAACACAAACACGCGTATGCATTCAGCATAAAGCAATTTAATAATATCGATGTTCAGCTTCTTCAATCAGGAAATACTCAAGGATTAGTCAGAGCAATTAATTTGCGCAAAGCGAGATCGCAAAAGTTATTAGTGTCCGATCTAATAAAGGGGTGTGAGTTAATGGATCTTGTATATGGTCTAGATAGACAACCATCGCGGGACCAGTATATACCGTCAGCACGAACCCCATTAGCTGTAACGCTAATTCGGGACTCTGCTATACAACTTTTAAAAGGAAAAAAGTATCACCAAACACGTCGATGCAACGGGCAGTCTAGTTCGCAAACCAAAATGTTGCGAAACACATAAATTTTCTAAAATTTGTTATTATGCTTGCGTTACTAGGATAAATGGCGTTATTATACCTGTTGCAGAGTATCTAACGAGCGAGCACGACGTTAGTTCCTTAAGGATGTTTTTCAAGGATATGAACAAGACAATAAATCGCCAAAAGTAAATTTACCTAACATTTATGTCACCGACTGGTCTTGGGTTTTTATTAACTCCATCTTATTTAAAATGAATCTAATGGATATATATCAATATTTAAATACTTCGTACGAGAACATTACCGGCAATTTAAAAAAAGGAAAATTTTGCGGTGTGTTTATTTGCTGTGCTCACTTTGCCGCTATAATAGTACCATAGAATAACTACTTAAAAATTTTCAAATATTAAAAGTAAAATATGTTAAACAAAAAAATACATCCATTGATCAAATAGTTGACAGTTTAAATGTCAATATTAATATACGAAAAATGTAAGTAAGCTTCACACAGTGTTTATATTATATTGTAAATCAGCAGCTACTTACAAGTATTTACGAAATACGGTGCAATTGAAGTTACCATCAGTTAGCTCAATTTACAAATGGTCTCCGATTAAATTTATTAAGCCCGGGATTAATGAAATTTTGATGGCGCAACATAGAACATTTTTTGCTAATTTACCGGAAATATCAAAGATTTGTGTCTTATGCTTCGGTGAAATAACCATCAAGCAGGATTTAACACATAATACCGTGACCGATAGAATTGAAGGTTTCTATGATGATGGAGAGGAGAGGAAAAACGAACTAGCTGCTTCAGCTCTATTTTTTTATGGTCCGGTCAATAATAGGAGACTGGAAAATGTCATTAATTATGTACTCATCAATAAATCATTTACAGCTCTAAAATTAAGCGCCTTATAGAACAAATTTACAAATGTGTAAAGAAAAAATCGGCTTAAACGTTTCAATGCTCACTTGCGATCAAGGTGCAATAAATATGCAAGCATATAACCTCCTCGGCATTACTGCTAAAAATCCATGTTTCATATTCGATGATAAGCAAATGTTTGTACAATTTGATCCACCTCACCTTATTAAATCTGCAAGAAACGCATTTGTTAATAACAAATTTTCACATAGCCAACATGGAGTAGTGGATATAGATGTGATCAGGAAAATTGTTGACCGAGACTCCAATAATAAGTGCAAAATATTACCAAAGATTGGCCGGAAACACATTTATCCAAATTGTTTCGAAAAAATGAACGTGTCGTTTGCTGCTCAGTTATTGAGTAACACCTTAAGCTGTGCAATAAGAACAGTAGAACAAACGTGTCCAGAAATTTTAGGTTCATCACTAGAATTTCTCTCTTTTCGGTATTCCTCGAACGATTTAATAATATCTTCGACTGTTTAAATAGCAGAAATTTTAAATCAAGATCGCCTTACGAAAAGCCACTAAAACCAGGCAATGACATTTACAATTACTTGGTAGACAGCATAACATTTTTGAAAAATTTGAAAATTCTTTCAAAAAATGAAAACTATTTCAAATTTATTAAAGGTAAAATTCGCAGATAATTTTAATTAACCAATTATCAGAAAATAACAGTGTAGAATACATTTTGACGGGTAAAACAAACCAAGACAACCTGAAATTTTTTTTTCGCCATTACGCGGTAAAGGTGGTTTTAATTACACCCCTATCAGCAACGAAATTGGAATTCATTTTGCCAATATTATTTGCACCAAACTTTTATTCAACAGCGAGTATTCGAACTGTTTAGAAGATTTAGACGTTTAGAAGATGATAACAACATGGTTGAATTACAATTGGACAATTTCCAAGAGATGTACAAAGAAAGTTTAATTCATGATTGTGCATCTGAAAACGACTTGATTCTTGAAGAATTTTTAATTCTTCAAGACAGCAATACGGAAAATAACGTTCTTAAAAAAAATGCAGTAGCTTATTACGCAGGCTACTGTGCATTCAAAAAAATTAATTTTGAGGAATGTCGGATTAAGCTATTAAAAGAAAACAAAGAAATTCCTGCAGTTGCTGATATTTCATATTTGAATTTTTTTTTTTAAAAATCAACACATTTTAGAGCATTAAAAGCACCGACAACAATGTGTGCCGAAGTAGCATACACGTGCCTTTTAACTTTGAGCAAATTTTCAAAAATGATTGCCATTTGCCAAATATTTGTTTCAAAACAACTGAAACATGCATAGTTGTAATTGAAAGAGATTTTCCAGGGTTTATGCCTTTAAAGAATGATGGGTCATGTTACGACCATATCAAAATATTAATTAATTTTTTTATTTTGGTACTAATAAGAAAAAATTCCAAATGGTCAATATCAAAAATACAACCAGCAAATGCAAAGACTTAACATCAACGCAAGCTTCAAAAAGGCTAAAAATTTTAAGAAATTGAAAAATATTTAATAAAATAATTTCTGAAATAAATAATAATAAATTTAACACTCTTATGATCTTGAAGTTCATTTGAGGCAAACAAGCGATATTGTTTCAATTCATTTAAATTTTTAACTTAATGTCATTTTCCACTTGCACACAATCTGAAATAGAAACTTTTTCTCCTTCGTGAATTCTTTTGCATTTTATAGCCGCTATGAACCATGATAAATTTTCTGTCTTTCAAAGTAACAATAACACTTTTTCATCCAAAGCATTTTGCTGTTATTTGACAATTTACAACAATTGCTCTATCTATTCATCTAGCTATTTAATCCCAATTTGGAAATCGCCGAATTCACTAATAAGTAAGACGGCTACACGACTGCTGGGATTTTTCGAATCTCTGCTAAGGAATTGAAGCAGTGATTCGAAAAATTCCAGCACTCGGGTAACTGACCGTCTCACTTATTAGTGAATTCGACGGTTTCCTAATTGGGATTTAATAAATGGCATCTCGCACTGATGCACGCGTAAGGTCACACTTCGCTTATTATTTTTATCTATCCGGAATTGGTTAGTCTTAACGCCGAGGAATTGGTTTATCTCGTAGTGTAACATTGGCCATTAAATCTTATTTTTTGTACAACTAAATCCCTTAGTGTGATGATTAAGAAAATTCCAGAAAATATTGGAAAAAAATAATAATGTTGGGAATATGTATCTTGAAGAAGAAATTAGGTCACATTAACGATCTTCACAAATAAAAGAAAAAATGCTCACACACATTTTCATATTCTTTCAGAATACTTAACCGCTACTGCTAGTCCCAATTTTTCTACAAAATTTGAAAAGGAAGAATACTTAGTTAAACAAAGTGAATTAATTTGTGAGTGAACGTGTATTGTGCGTGCAAACTAAATTTAGCTTATACACACGTACATTTAAATTCAACATTGGTTATTCAATACGAATATAATGAATATGTATTTATTTAATTATTACATTTTTATTTTGTTTAACAAATTTGTTTATCAATTGGATTTTTCCTTCAATCTAAAAATTATAATATTGCATTCGAAATGGCAAACGTACCTAAACTCCATCAGATGGAGAAAAAAGGCAACAAAAACATAGGCAGTAAAATAATCAAAACACAAAAGGTGAATGACCGTTCTGTGATACAAAATAAAATACATTAATATAATTTTTTATCTAAATTTACATATACGTGCAGGTGCATTATCAACCTGACACGATCATTATTTCTTACGTTTCGCCAAACAATCGGATTCGAATCAATCATATTATTATTTTTTGTTTTGCTTATAAATAGAGAAAACAAAAAAGGACAGAAAGATGCACATCGAAATTAACTTAAATAGATCAGAACAAGTGGTGTGTGAATGTGAATGTTGGCAAAAACATCTATAATTCCAAGACAATTTATTGTTTGTTATTGTCTGATAATTACTACTGAAGGTAGTGTTAGTGACTAAATGATGACGGCAACGTCGCATATTAGGTTAGGTTAGGTTATAGTGGCTGCTATCGCACACTTAGGCCAATAGTAGCCCATTGTGATACCACAGGATCTTATCTGCCCTTTACCCCTGAAACCATCCAGTGCTACCTATGTAGAGTAAAATATCTCGCACTCCACAGTTCGCGAGTTCCGAAAGGCTGTCCATACCGTACACACCCAAGTATTTATGTCTTCTGTATGATAGTGCCGGACACGAGCATAGGATGTGATCTAAAGGCTCTTCCTCCTCCTCGTCCATGCAACTTGTACAAAAGGCATTTGTCTGTAGACCCAGCCTTCTCGCGTGTTCCCCAAAAAGGCAGTGGCCTGTCAGTATCCCTAAGACCAATCCTAACTCTCGTCTTCCCAGGGATATCAGTGCCTTGGAGCGCCGCAAGCCCAGTTTTGGCCAAACCTGTTTTGCTACCCTGCACGTGAGAGTGTTAGTCCATCTCTCATTTGTCAAGGCGATTGCCTTTCTACTGAGCGCCAATTTGAGCGCTGCTATCGGTCTCCCCAGACCTGCCCTTTCCGTCTGCATCTGGAGAGTCGTACTGTACCTAGCTAGTTCGTCCGCCCTGCAGTTCCTCGTGATGTCCGAGTGACCAGGGACCCAGATTATCTGGATACTGAAATACTCGCTCATCTCATTAAGAGATTAACGGCAATCCAGCGCCACCCGTGACCTCAGACAAACCGCTTCTAGGGACCTGACCGCCGCCTGACTGTCCACATAAATTGCGATATCCCTTACTGATACCACATTATGCTTCAACCATGTCACGACTTCCCCGATCGCCACCACTTCAGCTTGGTACACGCTGCAGTTAGTCAGGAAGACGAACAGAAATATTAACATTAAGCTTCTCACAGAAGACTCCGGCTCCTACCTTACCATCTAGCTTAGAGCCGTCCGTCAAAAATTGCACTGCCTCGTTTTCCAGTATTGATCCGTCCCTCCAGGATTCCTTTGAAGGACAGACGGTCCGGAACCCTTTATTGAAGCACAAGGTTGGTATAACATAATCTAGATTCACCAATTCATCCCGTAGTGATCCAACTATCATCGAGTACCCCACCTGCAGGCACTTCCACTGAGAGACAGCCGTAAGTCGCATAGCCACCTCGGCTGCCTTCTGCTTACCAAAAACCTCTACTGAAATAAGGTGGAACATAACCTCCAAAGCGCGAGTAGGTGTCGTCCTCAGCGCCCCGCTTATAAGCATGCTGGCCGTTCTTTGCACGTGTTACGACCGTCGATCGTCGTCACCCGTTGAAGTAATGTTAAACCGAAAATCGGTATTAAATTTATATATTGCGAATAATGTTGATCCCGCGTATTAAATGTTTACTACCCCCTTTTTATGCTGTGAAAGCAAAATATTTTGTGTCAATCAACATATTTTGTTTTAACCAGGCAATCTAAACGAAGCATAAAAAAAATTGTAGTATTTCTGTTTATCTTATTATTCTCGTTATGCACTCAGTTTGAATTGTATTTGCGTGTATGTGAAAATCATGTATGTAAAATCTATTCGCTGTTATATTCATTTGTGCCTCTTTTCGCGAATATTCTTTTTATTTTCTAGTGTTATTGGTTTAAATTAACGCGTGATAATTTGCTCTGAGTGAGGAATGAACCGATCGGTGTATTCGACATGAGTCCGATGCGGCCGTACAAATGAGTATGTACATATGTTCGCGTCGTTTTGCTTTTCGTTCGTTGTATTTGTGCACAGAAAACATAAATACAATAAAAATTTTAAATAAACAACAAAAAAATATATATGTGCACAGATACAGCGAGCGAGAAGTAGAGCGACGCGAAAAAGAAAGAAGATGTCGGGGGGGAAACTCTCTGATTTTTTTTGGATGTAAATTTTGTTTTTGAAAGATAGTCTAGTTTTGAATTTAGAGATGATATCTCGTTATTATTGAATACGGTCTCAAACAGACCAGTTTTGATTTATAATGAGTTAAGTGATGTTTTCTAATCGAGTCAGTAATTTAGTTTTACTTATTTTTCCTTTAAGTTTCTTTGAATAAAAAAAAAAAGGTTTTTATTGTAAATTAAATTTGATTGATGATTTTTAAAAAAAATACTCTTGGCATTCGACTTGATTTTTATGTGTTAAAAATAAAACATAAAAAAACTAAATAATATAAAGAAAATGTTCGAACATTTTTTTTTGTTAAAATTAAAAGTTTATGTGTATATTGAACAAAGCAAAATATTTTGTAAGGTGTTTTATGATTGTGAAATCTCAATAAAAAAAATACAAACTAAAGATTAACATTATATTGTATGTTGGTAATAATTAAAAGTTTATAGTTTTAATGGTGACGAAAAGACTGAAGATATTATTATACAAATTTTAAATTAGAATTAGAATTTTAATATTTGTACCGTAATTATAATTGATACAAAGAAGAATTTATATTGTTAAAAGATGGTGTACTTATTGATGTCCATAAAGTAATTAAATAAAAAATAAAAAAAATTATAAAACAAAAAAACAAAAATCTAAAACCAAAGAACTTATTTTGTTGGTGTAATTTTGAAGCAATTTTCCCGCCCGTGGGGGCACGGCAACCATTTTGTTGAGGGGGATCCTGCGTCGGCGCTGGTTGCGGTGTGGTCGGACGGGCCATAAAAACAAACTCGAGGGAAAACCAAACGTAATTTTTTTTTTATTTGTAAATTTATTGTAACGGTTGGTTCTCCCCCGATATTTTCTTTTTATATTACATACATATATGGTGCACCGACTCAAGGTCACCTCACACAGAGCAATTTTTTGATTTAACTTCGTTTTGGTTTATTGTGCGTTTTGGATCCGCTTTTTCTTCTTCACTTTGGCTCGGTTGTCCGTTTTTGGGTGTAGTTCGACCCCATAATGCTTTATTTCTTTCAGATATTTTTTGTGTTGCTTCTTGAATTTTCGAAACAGTGAGTAGTGAAAGTGAAATTTAACATTAACGTAGAGTCAGTTTTAACGTAATTACCGTATATTTTTCTTGCATATTTTCTTTTTACCGTAGCTAAAATTCCCGTTGAATTTTCTTGTTGTTGTGTGCTACGCCGCACCATGTACGTTTAAACAAAACTAATTGATCGGATGATGTGAGGTGTGGTCGTGTGAAGGGTCGGTCTTTTTCCATCCTTGTTCCGTGCGTTCCTCCAGGACAGGCTGTGCTGGACAAGGATACGGCCAACGATATGGCCGACTACATCTACGACATTAAACGAGTGAATTAGTTTTTATTGTGGTATTTTAAGCGTTTTTGTCATATTAACCGTTTATGATGAGGATGTTGTCCAGGTTGAAAATGTCCTCACTAAAATGACACTATTAATGCCGGTTGTTGTTATATCTCAAAACTTTATTCCTGATGAGAATTTAATTTGGTGCCCTGAGAAACGATGACAGGACAATTGTTGCAACTGAAAGTGGTAACTACTAGTATCTTTGAGTTACATTAATTTTGTATTAAATTCATGTTTATTCCAGATTTATCTTGTTAACGAATTATAGTCCGCTAGTTACGCCATTTGTCATGTACTTCTATTTCCGGTCACGGGCTTTGGAGATTGTTGATTTTTTTCGTTTGATGTAAGTTCGTTTGCTAAATGGATGTGCAAAAATATGGGAATACAAATTGGCAGCTCACTAACAGTAATGAGGAGGAATAAATTACATAACAACCAGTTTGCCAAACGAATCAATATACGCAGGTTGAAAATGGTAAGACTGAATTATCACTGGTCATTTCACCATGAAAAACTTGCAATGAAAAATGCCAAGTGAGACCCGCCATTTTGGGCAAGGATTACGAAAATATGCTCTACAAACTGGAATATAATGCGCGGTGGTGGAGGTTTCAACACTAATAATTATACGGCGACGGCCCAAAGCAAACAAATTGGTGGTGAACATTCTTCGATAATTTAATCGATTTTGCGAAAGAACAACGTTGGATCAACAATGTGTCTATCCATATTCAGTCCACCTGGATATTTACCATCAAGTATGGCTAACACTCCGCTGAGAAATATTCACCAACAGAGTCTGATACATTTGCGGCATTCGGATGACTTCGATCGTGTGAAATTATGTTAAATTTGAATAATGCCAGCACGAATCCACTACGAGGTACACTGCATAAGATTGCAAAGCACCAAAAAAAGTCATAGCTCTTGGTGTATATGTAAAGGGTAGACCCATTTATTAAATTTTGTGTAAATAAAATAAACAACAACGTATAATTTTTTTAAATATATTATTAAACAAGTAAAAGCCGTATGGAAGCACATTTTTCAGTAAACTATTCAGTTAGTGCTTCCATTAGGCATAAAACCTTCCCCAATGCACATGTAACTAACAAAATAATAAATATATAATTCAAAAATTAATAAATACAAATAAAATAAATAATAAATTTCATTTTAACAAAAAGTTCAGTCTTCGTGGTAGTTACTTGTTGTCCACATGTCGGCCGTAAACATCGGTGATGGTGTACATGAAAATAAAAGAAAAATCGGCAGTTAAATTCTTAAAAATGTAATCAAAAAAATATAAGTTATTTATATGTTAATATTTTTCGGTTGTCATTTGCATGGCGCTTATCATTTTGTTTACGTACAAAACTGCTCAATAATATGTTGGCGAAACATTTACTAATATTAAAATATGTGTTGGAATTTGATGTCCCACACTCGCATTCAGAATCTAAGTCAATAACTGTTGCATCGTCCGTCCGAAGACTATCGATTGTCAAATGTATTAAAATGCCCTTTTGATTTTTAGCTTCTAAAAATTTTAGTTTTAATTCTGCTTTTCTCAATATTTCTTGTAAAATGGAAGACATGTGAAATAAGGTGTAATTTGGTTCATCTGATACAATAGTCAGCCATCCACGTTGTAAATAATTAAAATATTGTGAAAAAGGCGGCCTTACCAGCCTTTTTCTTTCAAAAACAATTTTTGACGCTGAATAAGCTGCATACCCGGATATTTATTTCCGTCAATATCAATTTCTGCGTTTTGTAGATAAGAATCATCGTCAAATATTCTTTCAAATTTCGTCAAATCCGTCTCTCGTAAAGCGTGTTCTCTAGTTTCTTAAAATCCTTTTTGTTATGTGTGGCAATATTTTGTATCTTTATTTTGTTCTCACATTCTACAATCTTTGTGTAGGATACTCTATAGTTGCAACCAGCTAACGAACGGTAAAGTCTACATCTACCTTCTAAGTCATCAGTTTGTAATTTTCCGAGCAATAGGTAATCTACGTTACAATTGGCAAATGAAAATTTGATTAATTCAATTAATGTGTGAGTGGTAAGTTTTAGGGCTTCTCCGGTACTTTTTGTTAAAGTACCACTATTATTATTATTTGTACTTGAGTTCGAAACATCCAGCCAAGTTAAAAATTTGTCTAAAAACAAAACACTGTCGTCTGCGATCGATTTTATGGGCTGAGCGGACTCTATTCTTTTCATTATATCCTTTAAGGTTCCTTTATTGTTTACAATACTCCACAATTTTCTTATTATCTTATAGAAGTCGCCTGTTTTTCTCATGCCATCATAGTGGTACAATGCAGCAATTGTACTATCGTGAAATAAATAATCCACTAAACGAACATTTTGTCGCTCTAAACTATTCGGGTAAACAGTTTTGTGATTCAATTTGTATGCTATTGTGATTTGATCAACTTTTAAAATTTTCAACTTGATTAATTATAATATCTACATCTTTTCTAGCGGTTATAAATAGTGCAATGCGCGATCTAATAAATGGTTTCGATGTTCAGAAAGATCTTTGGTATTTCCTCGGAATTTATCGAGTAAATTGGCTATTTGAGACCATTTCGATATTCCCTTATTTGTGGGTAACATTTGTAACTCTATGCTGAATAATTCTGAATCTTCAATGATAACCTTGACGTAGAGCTTGTCGGATATGCAAATGCGAGTCGAAATGCTGCATCCTACGTCATCAGAACTTTTTAATTTGTAAAATATTATTTTTTCGTCATTTTTAAATACCAGATATTTTGAAATATTTAGTTTTTCCGAAAATTTGGTAACTAAAATCTCAAATCTACCGATGTAATCCGGTTCATCACTTGATGTTGGTTGCGTTATAAAATATTTAAATTGATCTTGTAATAAAATGGAGGGCATAGCATTGTCATTTAATTTATGACGTTTATAATGTTCGTTTGGGCGATATTGAAAATCTTCTTCCTTAAAATGATTCGGACAAACTGCCGAATATTTAGAAGGTATCGAGAATTTGACCTCCGAATAGCCTTTACCCATTTTGATTTTAAATCCTCAAAATATGGGAATGAAAACGTTGCAACATTCTGTTCTTTGCCATTATTTAAAGTACAGCCTAATACTGCGCAACGTCGAGGAATTTTTATATTAATAGTTTAAATAAAAAAAATATATATATTTTGTACGTTAAATAGGGGTACCAAGCCACCCAAGTGCACTTTAACGGGTCCGAAGAAATCTTATACTAATATCACATATAATCACGGATAACATTAAAATATCACACAGTGCATTCGGGTATCGACCGGAATTTTATCACTTAAAACTGATTTAAAAAAAAAAAAATTTGAAAATATCGAAAATTTTAATTCAGTCCGAAAAATGATATCACCGAAATAAAAAATATTGGAAAATAATTAACTGTATTAATTTAAAATCAACAAATCGCTCACCTGTTAAAAGTTCTTTCCAATTGAAATTATTTTTGTCGAAAAGATGATTTACTGCATGCAAGAAGTCCCGCTAAAAAATAAATACGCATTTGTTTAGTTATAATATTTATATTTAGAAGAATATATAGAATTTAAATATTTATTTCATATCAGTATCAACTTTATATAAATAAAAAATCAAATTTTACATTTGCACCAAATGACAACAAATTCGCTCACCTGTTATAAATCGTATCCAATTATTTTTAGTCCGTTAGTTAGAATACCGCATGTAGAATCCCGCTAAAAACGATAAATTTGTCGTTAATTTATTTTAATATTATATGTTTAATTGAATCATAATTGGTTTAATGATTTTTTTAGAAATTAAATATTTCTAACCATTTACTAACAATCAAATATTAATATTTTAAATTTCTCACCTGATAAAACGCACCGGCTGCTTTGCCCTATAAATTATCTCGAATATGACGAATGACAGAACCATTGTTGTTATTGTAATTGGTTTTATTTTCCAACACAAACCATTCACGTAAATATGACTTGTTTTACACGATATTATTAAACGGCGTTGCCGTAATGATTTTTTGTTTTTTTTCCATATTTCATAGAACAAAACCAAAACAAATCAGATTAGTGTTGGTTAGTTTTTTTATTGAAGGCTTATATGTACACAACTAACACTACGACCAGTCGTCACATTGTGCCTTTAAATTTCGTATAGTTCGTCTTGGAATTATATATACTATATAGCTGTTTTTGATGTTGGATGATTATTCATATGTATTTCATTTCGCTTATTCAACCTTTGTTTGGCACGATTATAAAACTACTTCTCGTCAACATTTACAAACCGGGATGTCGATCAATTTTATCACGATTTTTGCAGGTAAGGAGGTAAAGTCGAAGCATAATAAAATGATATCATAATTAAAATATCACTTTAATTTAATTTAAGTGGCATTTTACACTTTAATTTGTTATAAAAAAAAACTAATTCTATTTTTAAAAAAAAATCAAATTCAGGATATGTCGTGTTAGTTAACAAAAGGGTTAAAAAACAAACACACTGAATCAGCCTGTTTAGACGAGTAACTTCTTCATCGATTTTTTGTGTTGTAACAACAACACTTCGAGTTGAGACTGTTTGTTGTTACTCGTCTATGTACATATGTGAATATTACATTCTAGAAAATTTAAAAATAAAAATTTACTGATTTATTCCATGTGTAGATTTTCTTGTTTGAGGTTTAAAAACATTGCGAATACCAGAAATTAATATCCAACGGATTGTATAAACATGGATATTTTTTAAATTCATTGATTAAAAAGAGTGTTTGCTCTTTGTTCCAATTCATTTCAATCATATTATTACCGATAATTGTCAATTTAATTCTCAAATAATATTAAATTAATTATAATTAAATATTATTAAATTATTGTATTTAATTTTATTTATTTTAAGCACCAAAACAATTTTTTTTTCACCTTCTCGCTTGTAACAAGAAAATTAGAATGAGTTCCTGTCAAAATAAAAAAATAAGAAAAAATAACCGTAAATATTTGTATATGTGTTGGGTAACAACACGATCAGCGCTACAAATTTTTGTTGAAAACGTTCATCGGAATTATATCCCTACTCCAAAATTAGTTTGTAGGCTAAGAAGTAAGAAACGAGGAAAATCAGCGCCCAAAAAGTACTCGCCTAAACAGGCCCAATCGACTCATTATTTTGTTTTTTATTTTTTGTTTTGTTTGTACAAAGCCAAAGTACATATATGTATGCTGCCGTCCTAAAATCAAAAGCGGTATCTACATGTAGGACAAAATTGAGATATTATACAGTGAAGTTTTTTTGATAGTTCTTGATAAAATTAAATATGGTTTAATTAATAATGGTAATTTATAGTGTAGATTTTGGTTAAAAATCGGTTAAAACTGTTAAAATTTAAAAAATGTTAGAAGTTAATTCTAAAAAATCACATACGGCATTATTTTTAAAAATATATTTGTATATGCTAAGCCAATGTGCGGTATCTACAAAAAATAAGTACTTAACGTAATACGGCCTTATTCATTAGTATCTATGTAAAAGTTAATTAACAAAAACGCGGTAATTGTTACTAAAATTCAGTTTATTTAAAAATAATTTTATAATTCATTAACTTGTAATTGTAACAAAATCTCAATAATTTAAAGACCACAAAAATAAAGTAAATAGTTCTAAAAATAAAAACAAAAACAATAAAGTTTATTTTTGATTAATTTTCTAATCATCACATTCGGGCATATTTCTCCAAAACACCTTTCTGTTTTCTTGGAGGAGTACCCAAGAATTTTAAGTAGCGCTTCCTTCTTGGATTTGGGGAATCCGCGAGGCTCATTTCCGGTTGCAACAGCGGCCAATAAAACCTCTGTTTTTTTTGCAGCTTTCTTACATAAAAAATCTAATTTTTTAAAATCTTCGGTATACGAAGTTTTGTATTGCAATACAAAATTGCCACGAGTTACTTTAATCTGAACCATATCAGAGAGAAGCGGCCTGGCTACACATTTTTTCAATGCAGACTCAGATTTGAAATTTCTCCACTGAGAAAAATCATAGTATTCCATTTTTTTACATCTACTTTTGATTTTTGTGCATGTTCAACTGCATTAACAAAGTCATCAAAGTCATAGGTCTTGCCTTGTTTCTTGAGCGATAGTTCTACTTGATGGTGGAAACTATCTGATAACATAAAAGTATGTCCCGGTTCAAAATAATTAAGGAATATCTCCGTGGCAGATATTTCATCAGAATTAATCATTCTGACTAAAAACGTCAACAAGCACCAATTCTTATTTTGGCTAGCACAGTTATCTAACCATATTGTAATTTGCTTGGCATCTCTATGCCTCAAGAAAAACGAATAAAAACAACTGACGATGTCCTCCTTGTCCCTTCCTGAGGTACCTTCGCGCCACAAAACAGCGGCTTTAATAGTGATTTTGAACCGAGTGGTACAAAACTTTCATTATACGCTGTAAGCCTTTTAATAAAATTTACTTTTTTAAAAGTATCCATTCTCGGCAACATAATGATTTTCTGTAAATCTGCAGAAACAAAGATAGTTCCATCTTCAAACTTATTGTTAGATTGTGTTTGATAAAGTTCTCTAGACTCAGCAGCATGAATTTTATGAATTTTTCAATTAGAACAAGTTTTGCAGGTATTGTCCAAATTATCTTCTTGGTGCTCATGTAATTTGAACTCTTCACATTGCTCGCATTCTTCGTGCCCCAGTAATGTAAAGGATATATTTTTTGCCCTCACACGAAAACGATATGATTCATACGACACTATAGAATCGGGGTTTTTAGATTTAAAATCCTCGAACATCGTGGAAACCGATATGTCGCTTGGCAGATATCGTCGGTTTGGAGCGTGAACACGTCTAAAATATCAAGAATATATTAATAATGAATCTTTAAGTTATCTTACAGAAGATATTGACGGATGGAATGTTTCAATATGTGCATCTATGAGGGTAATCTATCCTCTTTTTAGCTGAATTCCCATGTCGATTTTCAGGTGGACAATTTTGATATCTTGGAGTTTTCGACAAAGTATTGTGTAGAACTCGATCATTTGATTTTTTATAGCCTAATGTGGTAAAAAAAAAGGTTTTGCAGACAAGTAACATTTCATCGTTTTCATTTTTTAAATAATACTTGAACGAATTCTGTTTCCTGTTGCTTTCAGTCGTCCGACGTTTTATATCTTGCCTTGTACAAGTGTTTAACATGAAAGCCTTTCCCTGTTTAACAGATAGGCACCAGAAATTTTTGTTGATGACTTTTCTCATATTTTCATTAATACGACTCAAACATAATTTTGAGCAAGTTTTTGCATCACAGCCTGGCAGTACTTTATGCTTTTCCAGAACTATTTAGCTCTTAATATTCTTTTGTTCTAATTTAGTTTTTGGATTTACCCACCGCCTCTTTCTTGGATTACCTGTTTTTGTAAAGCCTTTGCCATTTAAATTTTCTGTTGCCAAAAGTTTTCATTTGTTTTATTAGATATTGTAGGTGGCATCGATTCCTCCACAAGATTAACTGCACTATCATGTATGTATATTGTAGAAGTAGACAGCGGAGTACTTTCTATAACATCATCGTTGAGTTTCTGATCCGTATCTTGTCCTTTTTCATTGTACATAATTTTACAGGGATGATCTAGTATCAACGTTGAAGAGTATCGTTGAAGTTCTGCATCATTCGGCATTATATTTTATTGTAATTATATTTTCGTTTAGACCATTCTTCAAATCGTCAAAATCATACACTACATTTTCAGTTGATACAGTTTGTATCGATTCATTATGTTTGTTATTATTAGTCACTTCGAAACGAAAATTATCTTGACTATTTTCAATTATTAATGTTGCCACATAAACCCCACCTTCTGTTACTACCGGAATATTTGTCGAAACTTGTTCAATTTGTAGAACTGCATAAACAGATTCATATGTTAGAGTACTCATATTATCAATTTTTTCATTTAACACACTCGATCTTCCACAAACATAATTCAACAAGATTATTGCTGAAAGCAGCAAAATTATCATCGTTCATTACCGCATCAGTTTTATTCCATATTGTTATCAAAAGCAATCGAGGAATACGTTGCAGCGAAAAAAAGATGCTTTATTGTGGTTCATCGTTAAAATAGTACATATAAAAGTCTAACGAAACGGATTAAAAACATTATACACGCAGCAAACCGCTGGTGATAAAGCTGGAAGGTCGCAGCTTGCGTGTTTGAGGCGGATTGTGGGAACGTGAAGTGCGGATATTGAGTGTGCATGGGACGGAAAGACGACAACACGAGGAGTTGCTGCGAATTCGGGGTACCGTGTTAACGAAAGACGGTTCAGTTAGCATTTTGAATTTGCATAAACAGTTTAATTTTTTTTAATAAATTATTTTTTTTGGTATTTTATTATTAGAATATTTATTATATATTTATCAACAATATTATTTCTCTAATTAATGCCCCTTTTAGGGCGACTCGGTTTGTGCTTTTTTTATTGTTTATTTCAGGCTAATACACGAGCTCGGGTGTTGGCGGTGTAACGTGCTTCCAGTTGAGTTGGTCCGGATAATTAAAGAAATAATACAAATGATTTTCTGAAATATTGTTTACTTTAATATTTTTTTCTTTTTCTTGTTTTTTGTTAAAACAATAAAATAAAAAAATTGTTCATGTTTAGTAAATTAGAGATGTGCGTTTAAATTTAATTAATTTTAGGAGATGAGTGTGATCGACGTGTGTGTGGTTCTAACTTTTTACTGATGCAGCATTTTAAGTTTTAACGGGACTTCACCACAAAAGAATCCTCCCCAGGCTGAGCATTAGCTGGCAATCGCTGCAGGTGGCGACCGTGCAATATCTGCTTGCGAACATGAGAGTAAAATCAAGTGTTTCGTAACAAGCTTAACGAATTTTTCTTTAAACTAAACAGTTGTACTCTATACATACAGAACAAAACATAAACAATATGCTATTTGGATTTCTTATCCTTTTTTTTTTTTTTTTTGGTTAGTTATAACATTACGTCAACAAAATTTCTCATAACAGTTTACTAGATAAAGTTTTGCTTGAACACATCTATCAAATTTGCATGCGACGAATTTATTGGCTTACACTATAATTAATAAAATGAATTTACTTATATCCCAAACTTTTCACAAATTAAGGCCACTTGGCAAATCATAACCGTTATATTCAATTTTCTATCGACTGATCCAGCGCAACAAACACACGCACACAGAATACACTATTATTAAGCTCCGTTACAATAATTACAGCACAAAATTTATTATGAGATTGATAGCTATAACATTTAACTAATTCCCTTTTTTAATTTTGTATTATTACCCACCAAAAATATTAAAATCACATTCAATCGTCTTATTTTTTAATTTCAAGATTATCACATTCATTTTGGTTAACTTTTAGTTGTTATTTTTAATCTGCGTGTAATTAGTAACCTTTGTGAAAGAAAACAAGGGTCTTGAATACATAGTTAGTGTTATATACAATTTTTAAATACAAACTATAAAGTTGAGAAAATAGTAAACAAACTGTAAAGTTGTGTATATTGGTGAATTAAAAGAGTGAACAAACTGCATAGTTGCGTATATTGGTCAATTAAAAGAGTGAACAAACTGCAAAGTTGTGTATATTGGTGAATTAAAAGAGTAACAAACTGTAAAATTGTGCATTGGTGAAATGTGTTATACATACTGTATACTAAAAGATTTATTCGTGATTCAGATCAAGTGTCCAAGTTCTTCTCTTCATATTTTTATTAAAGAACCAAAAATGCCACACCCAATTCGGCTATCCTACTTTAAACAGAGACACGACCGTAAAAAATCTAATGAGATTAAACTCATTCCAATTTGATCGGAAATATTTGACGATGAGCTTAAAAATATTACAATACCAAGGCGCAAATTTAAGATTTAACTGCCATTTTTAAGAAATCGGAATCGTATTTACGACCTGTGGAAGAAAAAAAATAACCAAAGCCGCAGTTGTAAAAAATGAGAAAGTTTTAGGTTCACAACCTGAAACTATTCCGATATCTTATGTTTGATGTTAGCCTGACTTCGAACCTGTCTAATAATTTAAGCTATATTGACAAACCACTGACAATCGAAAATAATGGTTTATTGGATTTTTCATTAGAAAATTTACCAATTGAAATTGAAGAACCCGGATTTAAATGGATGAATCGAGGATACATGAGCATATGAGACGCTCTTACTACAGCTAAACATCGATGTGTTTTAGTTTTTTGATCGGTCAATTTTAATAAACAAAACAAACTGTTACACAATATGGAAGATGCAAATATCGCGAACTTCATAAACAACAATTTAAATTGGTTATAAACAATTGCAAGTTAATGACAATTTTTACTCTTAGCGCTGACATAAAATCTCATGGAGAAGAAAAAGAATTCGTTCAATTACGGGATCAACAACGAGAACATGCGCAGATAGAACTAGAACACACGCACGCGTATGCATTCAGCATAAAGCTATTTAAAAATATCGATGTTCAGCTTCTTCAATCAGGAAATACTCAAGGATTAGTCAGAGCAATTAATTTGCGGAAAGCGAGATCGCAAAAGTTATTAGTGTCCAAGATCTAATAAAGGGGTGTGAGTTAATGGATTTTGATATGGTGTAGATAGACAACCATCGGGGGACAGCATATACCGTCAGCACGAACCCCATTACCTATAACGCTAATTCGGGACTCTGCTATACAACTTTTAAAAAGAAAAAATATCAGCATACAAGTCGATGCAACGAGCAGTCTAGTTCGCAAACCAAAACGTTGCGAAACACATCCATTTTCTAAAATTTGTTATTATGCTTGCGTTACTAGGATAAATGGCGTTATTATACCTGTAGAAGAGTATATAACGAGCAAGCACGACGTTAGTTCCTTAAGGATGTTTTTCGAGGATATGAATAAGACAGTAAATCACCAAAAGCCAAAAGTAAATTTACCTAGCATTTATGTCACCGACTGGTATTGGTTTTTATTAACTCCATCTTATTTGAAATTAATCTAATTGATATACATACATAAATATTTAAATGCTTCGTACGAGATCATTACCGGCAAATCAAAAAAAGGAAAACTTTGCGGTGTGTTTATTTGTTGTGCTCACTTTGCAGCTATAATAGTAGCATAGAATAACTACTAGTAGCTAGTAGTTATTAACTAACTAACTAGTAGTTATTCTATGATAGTACGACAAATAAAAAATAAAATAAATAACTGTTCCTATAAATTACAAGAACATATAATGATATCGATGTTTTTAATAATTGATAGTGAAAATTTAGAAGAAATCGATGAACTATTCGAAATATTTTTTGTGTTAAGCATGTCTAGGTCCCAAAATAATAAATTTTTAAAAGCGCAAAAAAGGTTAGAGGATATAATTAAAAAAAAATTAAGTTATTCTAATCCTTTGCTATCAAAATTAGCCGTAAAAACTGAATCGAACGAGTCAGACGATATAGAAGTTCACAGTGATCTTAGTTTAAGTGCAAAAAATTTGGAAGATACATACACCGTTCTTCCTATGATATAATAGTATATTAAACAAAGTTATTTTTAAACTAGCAATTTGTATTGCGCGGAATTTATTTATTTTTGTGTTAGAAAATATATGTTTCAGCCATTATGGAGTACAATATTTTTACGGAAATTTGAATTAATAAATCGAGTCTATAATGCGGTTGTTGAGACTTGTTTCAACCTCCTCAAAAACAATTTGATTGGAGAGTTGCATTTAAAGCTGGACAGATTTGTGGACAAACTTCAAAAAACCACATTGAGTTATTGAAATCCGCAGAATGTGCTCCGAATTTTTTTATATAATAAAACACAATATTTCGGTTTTGTCACTTTCTTTAACGTGATATTTATTTTATTTGTAAATGAAATTACGATCGTTTCGGATGTTACTCCTTTATCATATTTCTAACAAACATTAACTAAAATTATGCTAAAAAACTGCTTTCATACCCTATTTTATTTTTTGTGTGCCTACGTGCCTTTTTGAATGTTCTTTCCCCGTTATTTTGTTTTTCTTCTTAAATGGGTCTTAAAATAGGTGTTAGCGCCCTTCTTTTTATTATATACCTGGTGTGTGCTTTATGATAAAAACAGATAAGAATTTGTTCACCATCTGGTTTTTGTGGGTGTTTATGTGCAAAGTGATATTAATTACGGATTTACAATGAGGTCGAAAATTTTGTTGCGGCCAATTTTCTAGTTTAGTAAAAATGGATTATATCGTTCCTTGTATATTTTCAGTTCTTCTAATCTGTTCATTATTAACCCTTTTCGTATTCTGTGTAATACCTGTGAGTTTGTGTTGATGTCAGTGTAATTATGTTTTTCTGTAGTCAAGTGTTGTGCATATTTCGAGTCGATTTTTGGTTTTCCGATTTCTTTTACATGTTCTGTAAACCTAACTTGAAAACTTCTACCAGTTTGTCCGATATAGAATTTGGGGCAGTCATTACATGTATTCTTATAGATTTTGGTGTCTATTGGTGTATTTATGTTACGTTGTTTGAGTCGATTCCCTAATTTGTTGTTGGTTTTAAATGCCATCGTATATCCGTGTTTTTTAAAAACTTTCGTTATATTCCTGTTGATGTTATTATTGTACTCTATGGTGATGTATTTCTCTGTTTCTTCATTTTGCTTGCTTAACGTGGTCATCATACTCTGTTGTTTCTTCCAAATGTACCTATTGTTCATTTTGTCAATTAAGTCCGTGTTATAACCATTTTTTATTGCTATGTGTTTAATGATTTTTAGTTCTTCCATATAGTCCTGATTGTTCATCGGGATCGTGTTTAGCCTATTTATTAAAAAGTTGAACGTTGCCATCTTATATTGGTGTAGGTGGTTAGATGATTTGTCAATCGCGTGATCCGTTTGTGTGGCTTTTCTGTATACTTTGAATGTATGCTTGTTGTTAACATTTGTTATTGTCAAGTCTAAAAAATGAATGGCTTTGTTCGTCTCTGATCCTAGAGTAAATTTTATGTTCGGATGTTTGTTGTTTATGTTCTTGTGAAGATTGCTGAGTTGTCTCGTTGTGCCGTTATATAGTATTAGAATATCGTCCACGTATCTGTGCCAGTACCTGATTATTTGGTTTTTGTTGTTCAATTCTGTTAAAATATGCTGATTTTCAAAGTGACTCATATATATGTTAGCTAAGGTTCCTGATAGAGGATTCCCCATTGGAAGTCCTTCAGTCTGTGAATAGAATTTGTTGTTGTGTTGAAAATAGTTTTGTTCTGTAACTGCTTTGATTAGAGTGATAATTTCGTCGATTTCTTCTTTCCTGATTCCGTTTTTCTGTAACAGTTCCTTGGTTATTTGAATTGTCTCTTGAGTTGGTATGTTTGTGTATATGTTGGTTACGTCGAATGATGCCAGTTTCGCTGTAGGTGGTATGTCTATTGATTCTATTTTGTTGATTAGTTCAATGTTATTTTTGATTGAATGATCGTTCTGTAATTGTATGTTTTTGCCGAGAAAATAATTAATTTGTTTAGCAACTTTGTTTGCTGGTGCGGTTGTGAAATCTACGATTGGTCTCATAGTCATTTCTGGTTTGTGAATTTTTGGTAGTGCTCTGATTTTAGGTGCCGTTGGTTTTATGGTTTTAAGTCGTCTTTTTTGTCCTGGATTAAACAACATAGAACCTAGTTGTTAATCAATTTATTGATCGTCTTGTGATATTTGTTTGTTGGGTCTTCTTGGAGTTCAACTATGTTATTGTTTTCGATATAGTCATCAATCTTCGAGTTATATTCATTTGTTTTCATTATAACGAGTGTATTCCCTTTATCGGCTTTTGTTATTAGAGCGTCATTCTCTAATAACTTAACATTGATGTCTTTCACTGTTTGTCGTTCGGTTTTGTGGATGTTTTGGTTTGTAGTTGGCTTGTTTTTGCGTATATCAATTGCAATAAGTGTCCGTATGTCATCCTGATGTTGTCCGTTTGTTCGTCTTATTGCGTTTTCAATATCGAGTAGTTGTCGTGTTGTTTGTGTTGAATTGTTGGGCGGAGCAACATTAAATTTAAGTCCTTTCTCCAGTAATATTTGTTCCTGGTTATTAAAAGTGATGTCCGTCATGTTATGTACTCTATGGTAGAATTCGTGATTTATCTGTATTTGTTCGTTATTTTGAACTGGTATTTGTTGTGCTGATCTCCGTTGAACAATTAGTTTACGTAGTTTTTTCTTAATATTCCGTCGTCTACCCTAAGTACTTTCTCCGTCATGTTTTCAATCTTTTGTAAAATATTTTCGTACTCTAGTCTATGTACGGTCTTTGATAATAATAATTAGGAATAGTATACCTTAGACGTTAGAACACTCACTCTTTTAAACACATTTTTAATTGTTTCACTTAACCACGTATGTTCTGCTTTGTGTTTCGCTTTCACTGCTGCACTAGTTTTATTATTAATTCTTACACTAATAAATGCGGGCACTATTTTTAATTTTTTGCACTTTCTATTAAAAAACAAACTAATTTTACATTCTTTGAGTTTTTTAATATTTCTATAATGTTCGCTCACGATTATAGCTGATTCACTATTTAAACCTAACATATTTGTTGTTTACTCGTGGACTAATATCACCAATAAAAAGATTTTATATAATAAAACACAATATTTCGGTTTTGTCACTTTCTTTAACGTGATATTTATTTTATTTGTAAATGAAATTACGATCGTTTCGGATGTTACTCCTTTATCAAATTTTTAACAAACAATTACTAAAACTAAAAGGAACACAAATAAAATTTGCAAAAAACGGCATGAACCATCAAATGAACCACTAACACCATTAAGAGTAACAGCTGATGAGGAAAACCCCTATGATCCAGATTTAGAAGAAACATGGTGTAAAGCAAGAAGGAAAGGAACACCAAGATATGCCGGAAAGTTAGCGCTACAACGTCTATTTCCACCAAAAAAAAAAAAAAATAGATTTTCAAAGAACGATTAAAATGAGAGAAATATTACGAAAAAATGTGTGAAATGAACTTGAACATTGTAATAGATCAGTAACATTTCAATAATTTGTGGTGCTGTTTGTATAATGAATGTTATAATTCATTAAACCACCAAAATTTTTTAACCACGGAGATTGTTTATGTGGCAATAAGCCTTATCATAAAAGGATCAAATTCTGTATTTTTGGATCCCTACCACGTATCTAAAATATTAGAACAAGGCTATAACATCGTGAACCCAAAATGCTAGAAGGAGGTCGAGTTATGTAATCAAAGCGTATATGTAATTGTTCCAATTTGCAAAGCGAGTCACTGGATATTAGCGGTAATAGACTTTGATAAGTTTAAAATAATTACCTGCGATCCATTGGAACCTGTTAAACGCATTTTTGAAATTGTTAAAACAATAAATCATTTTGCAAATGAAATTATCAAATATTTTGGAAAACATGTACAGAAATTTGGGATAATTTCAACTAGTTCCTTGCCTCATCAGAACGACGGTTTTAATTGCGGGCCACTAATAATTTATGCCACCGAATTTTTAATTAATGTTACACACATTGAAGAACTACATTCAGAAGATCCAGAGGCTGATAGAGTTGCACTAATTAAGTTTCGCCTTTACCTAAAAAAATATTATTCCTGAAGCTGAAGAGAAGTGTATAATAAACAAAATTATGAAGATCACAATCGTACCAATGCCTCAGATTACTTTAAAACAACATCCTATAACCCTCAGTTTCGATACAATTTCCTTTATCACATATGGACGTGTCAGAAGCCAAACCACCTACCTTACTTCAATTTTTAAGTGATTTTAAGGTAAACTTTTCTTCAAGAATCCTCGAAACTTATTGTTCAACTACAACACATAATATTTTTATTTACTTTTTTCAGATCTTTTCCAGCGTAAATTATTTATAAAAAACGGATAATTTTAAGGCAATAAAAAAGTTGGCGAAA
The DNA here is from genome assembly GCA_958295665.1 of Tipula vernalis. Classification (NCBI taxonomy): domain Eukaryota; kingdom Metazoa; phylum Arthropoda; class Insecta; order Diptera; family Tipulidae; genus Tipula; species Tipula vernalis. Next base: position 188,176,575 of record OY282559.1, read on the forward strand.
TATAAATAACAATCAGAGATTTGTAAAATTGACGAAAAATGAGAGATGTTACACATGTACTATTGTTTTTACAACTGAGGATAACCGTAGCACCAAAAACTATGGAAATATAAAGATTTCCCGTACGACAGCAAAATGAAATAAAACAATTTGGGTACAACGAATTACATTTTTCAGAACCTCAATAGCAACAACAACAATATTACATACATATTTGCTAATTCTCTCACTATCAATTTTTTGTACTGTCTTTTTTTGCGTATTGGTTTTCAGTTTCCAATAACTAGAACAAAAATGGTATCTTTAAAGGCGCATCGAGAAAACATCTAGTCTAAATTGTCCGAACAAAAACAATTGAGTTACATTTTTTCCAACTCGTCACACAAAATTAAGACAATCGTACTAATTTTTTTGTACTTTTTTTTTTTGTTCTACAGTTTGTTAAATAAAAATTTTCTAATAATTTATTTTAATTGTCTATTATACTATACATATGAATGTAGCTGTCAAGTAAGTAAAATATGAACAAAAACATAAATACTTGTGGTTTGTTAAATTAAAATAAAATATAAAATCTTTTACAATAGAATGAATGTAAAAAAACCGAATACAAATTAATTGACCAGCTGAAAAAGAAGGTTGGGAAATGATGTGCCAGCTCGAAAATTCTTTATACAAGCAAAATATGGTTCGCCGCGAAAAGTGGACGGAAATCGGCGAAATTTTGGGTGTAACTTCCACAGAATGTATGAGTTTGTGGCAGCGGCTTAAATGGAAGAATTCCAGATAATAGTTAAGTTTAATACGGAGAAGTGGTAATCGCTCAAAACAATTATTTTTTTTAAATGCTGCAATGGTTTCATTCTTGAATCTTTCCACATAAGAAACTAACAAGAAGTAATCAAATCTTAAGCTAAAATTATTATATATTTTAAGTCGTAACCAAAAAAATTTAAGAGATCACAATTAATTTCATGAATGAAATTAAATATTTTCAGCCTGATGTCGACGAAGAGTAAATAACGATTTCATATTTAAATACATAATTACATGTTTACGTTTAGGTTTTACGTAAATAATTCAAGTATTTCTGTTAATTTATTTTGGTATTTATATAGAAAATAATAAATAGTTAATTGTAGCTATATATAAATGCAGTTCATATGGTATATATGCAGGTGTTTTCTATTAAATATATTTTTTTTGGGAATGTTTTCAAATATGTATGTATGGTATGTATCTTTACCCAGTAGTTGCCAGTAAATAATAAAATCTTGATTTTATGTTACTTACATACATATGTATAGAACACTAGAAATTTATGGTAAGTACCGTATCTAGAATAACAAAAAGTAGCTTTGCCATACCGAAAGAGCGTGAAGCATGAAATTTGAATATTATTTAAAAATTATTTGAATTTATTCTGTTTGAGTTGATACTGGGATAACCACAAATAAAAAAGGAAAAAATGAACCCAGTTCTTCAAAAGATAAATTACAGGGCCAAATAAGAAACATTATGATATATCAAATGAAATTGCTGTTCAATCCGAGCAGAATTTACTAAACTCGTTTACCAAAATAAGCCCTGAGGTAAATTATGTTTTATGATTGGAGAATGAGGTTGTCCAGGGGACTGAAGTCCACAAATTAAGCTACTAATAGGCTGGCAGAAAGTTGCAAATGAGCAGAGAATTGATAATTCAGAACAATATTAGTTGAACATAAATAAATTTTATTCTGTACATAATTTTACAATTATTCTGTTCAAGTTCCAAACTATTAAATTAATTAGTTTTTTCATGTTTTCCAGGTAGATTTAAAGAATTAAATTAAATTTATGCAATTAAATAAAAAATGTATTTTCCTAAAAAATTAGATATTGTGGGTCTCGGGACCCTCGACAGAAGTGAAACTTAAAGTTGCGTGTAACCGAACGCATATATCTCATTTAGAAATTTGATTTTTTTTGGCATATCTTGCCTGAATTAAGTTTCGCCAATACACATGAATTTGTTCCGCGCGAATTTGATTCGTTTTCAGTACGAATTGGGCTTTAGACGGCAAGCTTTTGAAAACTAAATTAAACCCGAGCAAAATTTATTCTTTTTAAAGAAGTTTGATGACCCAGACTTGGTTCATATTGAGGATGAATTGATTTCGCTATACAAACATTTTCGGCTTAATTGGTTCCCTTCGGACATAATTCGGCCCTTTTAAATTGTTGTGCTTATTTACTTTTGTTGTTGTTCAGAAGTGAGTTTATTTAAGTCCATTGCAATATCAAACCAGATTTTGAAATCGAATCGGAAGAGCCAGTTTCTAAAAGATCCTGTATGAATGAATAGGACGAATTAAATATACAAAATATGTCCCACAATGAAACATAAATAAATCAAACCGATTACAACAAACTCAAAAGTGTACGGAATATCAAGATCAAAACAATGATAATTTGTAAACAAAATAAGCTGATGTATTTATTTATTTGTCGTTTGGTTTCACGAAGTAACTTATAAATTACCTTACAAGTGTTAGATGCTAAGTTTTATTTTTTAGACTGCAGAGGACAAGGCTTTTCTTTTCCTTATATGGATAACAAAAAGATAAAATTTAATTCCAAGATTATTTTTATTAAGCAATTTGTTTTAGTATTGGTTTGTTTTGCGCTTTTACATTAAAAAACAACAACGAGCAAGTTCACGCTTAACTCGCGAAAGAATTATGTGAAAACCTTTATGTAAAAGTATCAATTGAATCATTTGAAGCCTCTTTCCCTATATAAAGACATTTTTGGTCCTGAAACTACAGTTTAAAATCGAAGTATGTAAATATTATAATGCGTCACGACACTAATATTGTACTGTTACGGCTGGTTTTACCAAAGCCAAGCAAACCGGCGATAAATTACGCGCATGCCCTACTAGCTTTTTTCCAATTTTAACCCTTGTCCGGCGGCACAATTTTACAACGCTAAAAGGCGGCAGAGGTACAATTGTTCCTTCGTATATTTTATATGGAAATCTTCACTGTAGGCATAATTTTTGTACGATAAATAGAAAATAATTAGTATTTCCACATTACTTAAATCATGTCCTGTGATATTTAATGCAATTATTTCAATAATCTGTCAATATAGACTTGGATGATTTGCATTAGAATCTATTCAACTAAGGCTCTTATTATTATAATAATTTTTAGTACCATTAGATTTTCGTAAATGTGTTGGTATATTGTATAATTAATTTATATGGAACGGATACAGTCAGAATAAAAGCAAAATAATTTGTAATACATTTGATGGCATTTGCAATGCCGTGTATTTGTGAAAGCATATTTTGTATACACACACACACACACACACACACACACACACACACACACACACACACACACACACACACACACACACACACACACACACACACACACACACACACACACACACACACACACACACACACACACACACACACACACACACACACACACACACACACACACACACACACACACACACACACACACACACACACACACACACACACACACACACACACACACACACACACACACACACACACACACACACACACACACACACACACACACACACACACACACACACACACACACACACACACACACACACACACACACACACACACACACACACACACACACACACACACACACACACACACACACACACACACACACACACACACACACACACACACACACACACACACACACACACACACACACACACACACACACACACACACACACACACACACACACACACACACACACACACACACACACACACACACACACACACACACACACACACACACACACACACACACACACACACACACACACACACACACACACACACACACACACACACACACACACACACACACACACACACACACACACACACACACACACACACACACACACACACACACACACACACACACACATATTCTTATACTATTCACGCAAACGTATCGAATATTCTAAGAAATAACGGTGGCTTACCAAAAATCGAAAAACATATGAAACCAATTAATTGTTTTTCTGTTGTCACTACTTTCGACTCATGTTGAACATTTTGTAGTAAATATGGTATTTACAAAACTTGATGGATACCGACTGGGCAAGAGTATTGTTAATTTTTTAAGGATTTATAAAATAAAAAGTATACATATTTCATAACTATTTTCACATTCAACGATAAAAACTTTTACGACCTAAATAAGTTACAGTAGTTGGTTTAGTAAATTAAAATGTTATTGTTAATTTTTCTACTAATCATAATGAGTGATAGTGAAAATGGTCCTAGTATCCGTTATAATCCAAAAAGACGCAGGCGAATTTTATTCTTGTTTAATTATCTCTTTAGAGTTAATAAAACAATTATATTTTAGTATTAATATTCTTTAGAATATATTTTATTTGAAGTTTATTCGTTCTTTAATGTGACTCTTCAGATTAACCAGTAAGAAATAACCTGAGGAATCATTATTACAATTCTTTTTATAATGATTCTCTCTCTACTTAATATTAATTTTTTAATTATATAATTTACATATTTTTAGTTCTAAGAAAATGCATTTATGCATTTGATATATTTGATTCTGAGAAAACAACTGGTAAGTAATTAATTATTTATTTTAAGTCTGATAAAACAACTGGTAAGTAATTTAATTCTTTAATACAAAATTACGTTTTGTGGAATATTTGTGTTTACATTCTCAAAGGTGTTATTCTCACAAGTGTTTTGATTTTGAGTTGTGGAATAGGATGTAACTCTCCCTTCGTTAAATTTGGGATTCTCCTGAATTCTTTCTATTTTATAATTTATTGCTTTTTTTGTATAGCTTATAAATATGACTATAATTATTATTATTATCAATATAATAGTTATTGATAAACTTATTTCATAATACATTATTATTTTATGATATTTTAAATCTTTTATTTCATTAACATTTTTTCTAGTTTCTAAAATTATTTCGTAAAATGTTAAGGTATTACTTTCAGATTTATATTCTAGTGTTGGTCGAAACTGGTTAATTTTGTAACCAGGATCAATTGTTTTTTTTTTACCTTAACCAGGTTAATTTAACCTAATCTATTAACCAACTCTTTAACCAATTTGAATTTCTAAATTGGTGTTTGGTCTAAAAACACCAAGAGCAACAACAATCAAATTGAGCGAACGACGAATAGAAAAGACAGACAAAAAACAAAATATGAGAGTTGTTTTGCTCTCTGAAATCTGAATTAATTCAACAGAAAACAATGATTTTAATTTCACGGCATTTTCGCCGTTGTTAATAAATACTAGTACCAATTTGAAATAAACAACTTGTTTTCTTAATTTCATAGAAATTTATATTTCAAAAAATTGTAATTAAAAAAATAATAAAAAAATAAATAAAGAATCCAACTACTATGTACTATGTAGATTGCACAATAGTAACTAAACTAATTACTTAATAATGACTATTATACAGTATATACAAAAAGTACTTATTATCACAAAATAAAATTAATAAAACTAATAATGATTATTGATTATATGTATTACATAAATTGCATGTTTCCATTAAGGAATATAATTTTTTGTAAATTTTTTACCTTTAGGCGGTTCCGTCTCTCGTCTAAAATTAAACCAGCTTTTGAAAATATCCTTTCTGAAGGAACCGATGAAGCCGGGATACCCAAAAACCATTTTGCCAGTCGTGCAAGCCTGGGATAAATATGTTGCCTGCTTTGCCACCAAAGCAAAGGGTCTTCTTTCCGTGGTAATAGGCTTTCTTCGCTGTACTGACGAAGTTCTATTATGGCCTGACTGTTGGGATTTGATATAGTCGTAGTTGGGCACTGGACATCAAAATGACACCAAATTGGATTTTCTAAATCAATTTCATTTGCTGTAACGACATTTTCGTTGGGCGTTAGATTCTGCTCCTTTTGGATAAGGTCAGATATGAGCCTAATTAGACGGTCTTTTGCCTGTGATTTCACTGAATCTGTCATGGTTCGATTTTTAAACCGCGGATCCAAATACGTAGCCAACTGTAAATAATAATTACGGTCGATATTTTGAAAACGATGTTCGATTTTTTCAATGAGAAAATTTATAAGATTGGAGCCTGATTCAGAAGTAGTGGTCGGTCTAATGCTTCTCAAATAGAATTTTAAACCGTCTATTGTGACCATGATTTTTGATATGGTCACATTATTTTCGGCACTTAATTCCGTCGTTAAACTATCAAATGGTTTCAAAATGGAACAAAGTTCCTTTAATGTTTCCATTTCAATAGTGGTGGGCATATCCATCGGGATATGCAGTAACGCTACAGCAGCTTCAGTAGGTTCCTTTAAGTTTACAAAATCTGAAATAAAAAATTAAAAATTATTAAATATTTAGTGTACAGATTACATAGATAACTTCACCTCTCGAACATATGAAATGTCGAATTCCACCTGGTAGTAACATCATTTATAAGTTTTAATGGAACCGTTGTCCCACTCATTTGAGTTTGTAGTTGCTTTAATTTTTCGGTTGCCCTCGGACTTCTATGGAAGTGCTCAACAATTGTTTTAACTTTTTTTTGGATGGCCTCTATTTCCTTTATGCCATCTTGTACAACTAAGTTGAGAGTATGGGTGAAACAACGTAAATTTTCATACCCAGCTGACTTAACTGCAGCTGAAATATTGGCAGCGTTATCGGTCACAATTGCATTGACTTTTTTGTCAATAACAAAATTAGCAAAACAGTTGCGAATCATTTCTTTTAAATTTTCCGTCGTGTGTCGCGATGAAGAAATATCTACGCAGTCTAGCAGAACACTGCTTATCAACCAGTCCTTGGTTGTTGACTAAATTATTTCATTTCCAATATCAAAATTATTAGAAAATAGTCAAATCTATAATTGATTAATTTAATTCAATAAACCCATATTTTATATTTTCGTCTAGCTAAAAAATTGTTTATTTTTTAGATGGAATTGGATCAATTTTTGTAAAATTTTCTAAGTGTAAGTAGGTACTTGTAGATTTGAGTAAATTTTTAATAGTTTTGACATTGCACTGTAAAGTAATTATAAGTAAAATTGCATTTGACGGTTTGCCGTTTGCGCATCATCCTAAGCAAGACAACCCTAATTTTATATGTAAACTATTTTTAAAAACAGAAAAGTAAGTGGCTAATGGGCGTTATGGCAAAGGGACTTTGGAAAATACCAATATTTTATAGTTGTAGCACAACCAGATTTATATTCCAAATTTGGAATTATACATATATTTATTATTTTCTATTTTTATATTATTATTATAAGTTTGATTATTTAATGTTATACTACAGTTATAAAATTTAATAAAATAATTTCCATTTAAATTAAATTTTCTTGCATCACAATTAGATGTTAGATTTATTTTATCTGCTAATAGAATTATTATACTACTTTCATCTATATGATATATTCCAGTTTTACAATTTACACTGTTTTTTGACAATTTTTTGATAATGTTTCAGATTATTTAATTGATATAAAGATTTACTTTCATCGTATTCATAATATTTATTATTATGTTCGAAAGTTTGTACAATTGGATAATTAATTGAATTACGATCCGTTTCATTTGACAATGGCATAATTAAATTTTTATTTATATTTATCATTTCATAAGGAATTTTTATTAAAAATATTAATTTGATTGTATCGGTTTTTCAAAAACCTATTTTTAATCTTTTAAGTTTATTTGCATCTTATTTGATAATCTAATATTTCTTGATGAGTTAATAATAGAGATGGATGTATAATATTAAGATTAGAAAAGATAATATCATCCTGTAACTCACTTACTATTCTATCTAATTCCTGTATTCTTATTTTTTATTGACATTAAATAATATTTTTTTAATATTTTAATTATTGTTTGATTTACTTTGTTATCCATAAAATTTTTAATAACTGTCCTATCATTTTTTATTACATCTAATAATGTAATAATTGATTTATTAAAATTATCATTTATTTTTATTTGATTATTTATGTTTAATAATATTTTATTACCTGTAGATTGTATTGCTTATAAATGTTTATTTATTATTTGTCTGTCTTCATCGTCCATAGTCCCTGATATTCATTTTCCTATCGTCCCTAATAAATTAACTAAACCTCGTTTATTTATTACGTGATGTCCTGATTTTAATGTTGTTAATTTATCTAATAGTTTTTCTAAGTCTTGTAATAATAAGTATGTAACTGTCATTTTTGTTGAATTGTGATACACTTAATATTAATTCTTTTAAAACGTTATCTAATTGTTGTACTCGTATGTCAATTATATGTAAAGAATAATTATATGATTTCGGTATTAGCTGTTCCGTCTCCTGTATAATTGTGTTTCCTGTTTTAGATTCGATTTTGTCCACTTGTAGTTGGGCTTCAGTTAATGTTAATTTCGTCATTAATATTAGTATTCCTATTGCCATTATTATCTGTAAATTCAAATTGTCTTTTAATATTTATTGGATGTATATTAGTTAAATTATATTTTCTATATTTAGGTTCTTCTTTATGCTTAAATGATTTATAGTTCTTAATGTATCCCTGTTCTCTATTTTCTATGTATTCTTCTCTATTTTTATTATATTTTTGTAATCTGTTCTTCTGTGCTATTTCTAAATTATTAAAAATTTCTTGTTTGTTTACAACATCTTCGGCTTTTAATGGTGTACATTTGATTGTACTATGGTATTGGTTATTGTTAGTTTTAATAGCTTCTAACATTTGATTACGTACTGGGATTAATTGTTCTAAATTTAAAATTCTTAATTTTTCCATTAAGGAATTATTTAAACGTTCAACATCAGCATTTCCAGTATGACTATTTGGTTTTACTAGATGTAATTCTATTTTTTGTTGTTTTAGAAATTCCTTGATATTAACATGTTTGAATTCGTTATCTGCTACTATTTTAATAGGTTTTTATGATTAAAATAGATTTTAAGTTTTTCAATTACATATTTCGAAGTTAGTTCTATTTTCTAAAGGATATGCTGTCGCAAATTTTGTGAATTTATCTATAAAAGCTAAAAACGATTGTTTTCTATTAACATAAGTGTCTATATGAATTATTTGATTTTTAACTGTGGGTAACTCAGTTTTTTAATATTTTTACTGTATATTTGGTTTTTAAATTTTGGGATCACTTTGTTCTTTGTGTTGAATAGATATTATTTTTATTAATTCATCTTCGGATTCCATATCTTGAGCCATATATGTACATTTTATAAACTTAATATGGGGAAATTCACTTATTAATATTTGTTGAATTCTGTCAAATTCGTGATTTGATAATTGAGCTACTCTTCCATTTTTTAAATATTTTTTCAATTTATTAATTAGTTGTTCTTTTGTTAAATTAGGATTTATATGTATTCTTTTATTACTTAATACTTGTTCTACTTCTTGAATATAATTTTCCGTAAATACTAACTGAGTTTTGAGCCTATTCACTATTGTGTCCGATATTGACATATTGTCATTTAAATTTTCTTCTTGAGATACACAACTTGCATTGATTGATTATCTGATGTTTCTATTTCATTTATATTAACTTGAAATGAAGGGTTTCGCCCTTCGTTTGATTGAAACAATTCTTTGATTTCATTAATTTCATTTGTATCGGTATTTATTCTACTTAAGAAATTGGCTATTTTATTTTATTTTCCTTTTAAATATTTTATTTTTATAATATATTCTTCTAACGATAAGATCCATCTTTGAAGTCTAGCATTTAAATCTTTACCTAAGTATTTGGTATGAAACCATTTTAACGCTTGGTGATCTGTATTTAGCTCAAATTCTTTTCCATATATATATAGGGTCTAAAATATTTAACTGACCATACGACAGTAAATAATTCTTTTTCGGTAGTGCTATAGTTCGTTTCGTGATTATTTAATGTTCTTCTAGCAAATGATATAGGGTGATTACCTTGGAGTAATACTGCTCCAATTGCATATTGGCTAGCATCTGTATTCATTGTAAATGGTTTATTAAAATCTGGGTATCTAAGAATAGGGTGTGAAGTCAATATATTTTTTTTTAATGTTCGAAAGCATAAATATATGATGGATTTAGCTTATTTATCTTAACATCTTTCTTTAAGTATTGAGTCATAGGTTTTGCTATTTTGGCATAATCCTTAATAAATTTTCTATAATAGGCGGTAATACCTAAAAATGATTTTATTTGTTTTGGCGTTTCAGGTATCTTTAATTTGGTAATATCATTAATTTTTAATAAATTGGGTTTAATAACGTCCCTTTTTAATAACTGACCTAAATATTCTGTTTCTTTGCAAAAGAAATTACATTTATTTATTTGAATTTTTAAGTTGGCTTTTCTAAGTCAATTGAATATTTTATTTGTATTCACTAAGTGTTCTTGTAAAGATTGTAACAAATGCATGTTACTGGCACCGCAGAACAAATCTACAGTAGGTTAAATTAGGGAACGGTTCACGGAAAGTGCTGATGCACAAAAGTAAAAAAAAAATAAACTTATGTAGTTCAGGTTGGAAAATTTTAATCAGAGCAATATTGGAAATTTTTTTGAAAAAATGATTGTTTTGGAAAAAATGAGGGTTTTGGAAAAAAAATTCTGTGAAGCAAGAACAAAAAAAAAATATTATTGGAATATATACAATTAAAAAAAAAAACGAAAAAGTTTTTTAATCATAACTTGTGCATACCGTGAAAGTCAGGTATATAGTGATTTTTGGTAATTGAATATCTAAAATTAAACCAATTACTCTAAACCCATTTGGGACTGTGAATAGTTTGCCCGTGTGTATAGGCTATAAATTAAATATTGTAAAATAACTATACCCATTAATTATTGTAATTATTATATATGTATATAATAAATATATTGTAAATAATAAAACACTAAAAATAAAAAATCTGTAAATAAAAGTTAAATAAAAAAAAAAAAAGAAAAAAAAAACTGTTCCGGTGTTAACGTTTCATAATTCAGATGAGGAAGTGAATTTGTTTTGCTGAGTGGAGGATATCAATTAGGATATTCCCATAAGCTGGTGGATCGCATCGTGCTGTGTCCTGGGTGTGCAGAATTATCATTAAATAACAGGTATTCCTGTAAACTACAATTTTTGCTTTACATAATTTTTTTTTAGTCATATCATATTGTTTATCCCAAAATTATGTTGTATTTGGCGGCTATACGCTTTCCTATTTCGACTAATCGGTATGTACACAGAATGATCGGTTAAAAGGGGTAATTTCAAGTCGTTGTGAATTAAGAGTGAATGGCCGTGATTCTCCAAAAATATAATGTTAGCTTACCGAGAGAAAATGACCCACGACCAAAAAATGACCTCACCGAACAGAGCTAACAGGTGACGTGTCTCTCCGAAGTGGTAAGGTAACAAGATGAACTAAAAATTAAAATATCATCGAGATACACTACACAAATTTTATTAATGAAGTCTTTTAAAACTGAGTTCACTAATCTTTGGAAAGTTGCTGGAGCATTTTTCAGTCCAAATGGCATTCTAATATATTCATTCGTAATGCCCATAAGGTGTTGAGAAAGCCGTTTTCTTTTGGTCTTCCAATAGTATTCATTGACTATTATTTAGTGAAAACCTTTTGCTAAATCTAGTGGTAAAATATTGTGCTCAACCTAGTTTATCTAAAATATTTTCTATTTTTGGGATGGGAAATTTATCATTTATTGTGTGTAATCATTTATTTTTCTATAATCGATCACAATTCTCCATTTTTTTATATTGGAGTTATCCATTTTTTTTTGGAACTATCCACAAAGGTGAATTATATGGGGAATTGGATTGTTTAATAATATTTTGTTTTAGCATGTCTTTAATTTGATTTTCAATTTCTTTTTCGTGAATTTGAGGATATCGATATATTTTACAGTAAATTGGATTATTATTTTTTAGTCTTATCTCATGAGTGAAGATCAAATTGTCGCCTTCAATAAAGAATAAATCTTTATTTCCTACTAATAGCTGTTTTAATTTTTCTTTTTCTTCTGTATTTAATTGTCCTTGATTTATTTTATTAAACATTTCTTCTCCTGAATTATTTATTGGTTCTAACTTCGGTAAGTTCACGTGGATATTGAACTGTTTCAAAAGGAATTATATATTCACTGAATATCTTCAGATATTCATTTTTGATATTAATTTCCGTTTCAAATGCTTATAAAAAGTTCATACCAATGTTCATATTTTAAACTCTTTAGAGGAAACATTTTCCAATCTAACGTACCTGTTTTAATTAATTCTTTAGGAATTGGAGTTATAATTTTTTGTGTAACATAGTTTGGTCCTCCTAATGAATTATTAATTTATAGGAGTTTCTAAATTGAGAGTTTTATATTTAAGAATGTTAGGTTTTAATAAACTGGTATTCGAACCAGTATCTATTAAGCAATTAATAGATTTATTTTCAAATGTAAGTTTTATTATGGGTAACTGGTTGGAAGAGGCAGTTCTGTAAAATTTACCTCATGATTAATTTCTGAATTTCGTGTAATATTGCTACTTCCAAGGGTTCTGTTTGTCTTTGTTTATTATTGTTATCCCTATACTGTGAATTGTCGAATTGTCTTCGGTATTGTCCTGACTTGTTTTTGTAATTATTATTATAATTATAATTTGGTGAATTTTGTAAATAATTTGGTTTTCGATATTCATTGTTATTGTTATTATAATAATTTCTATTTATATTTTGATGTTTATAATTATTTTCATTGTTAGTATTATTATTTCTATTATAATTTTGTGAATATTCTGGTTTTTTATAATTACCGTTAAAATTTCTATTGTAATTAATTTTCTTAAAATTTTATGGTTTTTCAAAATTACTGTTTCTAAATTTTTTTTCTTTATTTAATTTGTATTCTGTTTTAATTATTTCCTCTGTCAAATAAAATTCTGTTTGACACAGAATATTATCTAATTCAAATAGACTTTTGTTTGTATCTACTTGTAACTGAACTATTGGTATAATTTTTGATTTAAGAATTTGTACAAGTTTTTTATCTATTGAGCCATATGTAAACATATCCTCATCATCGAAGTCACAAACTTCGCTACATTCACTTTTAATTCTACTTAATTTATTAAACAAATCTTTGAGATTAAATACCTTAATATCCTTGGATTTGAATAACATCTGATGAATGGTATTCTTTGGATTTGATTTGATTTTCAATTGTTGCATCACATTTGTCCATGTTCTAAGATGTTCAGGAATCTCCAAAATTATGTTGCGAGCATTACCAATTATTTTATTGTTTACTAATTTCCTTAAACAATATTGTTTAAGTTCCGTGTTATTTTCACCACATAGGTCTTCTAAGTCTTCTACTGCTTTCAGGAATGATCGTAACTTGTATAAGTCTTCTCCAGAAAACGCCTGGATTTCGTCAAAATTTCTTATAATTTGACTTGGTGTAAGATCAAATTTTGTTGTTTGCACTTTGAATTTTTGTTCTGCTAATTGTTGGTGTAGAAATTTAATTTGATCTTGTAAATGTTTTTGTTGTTGCTGTTGCAACTGTAATTGTACTTGTTCATCCATTTTTGGATTTTCTATAAATCTATTTTTGTCAAAAGATTTCAATCTTTTATCACTTTTATTTCCACCTATTTTTAATGATTATCTTCACTGACTTTTTCGCTACTATTTTAACTTTTCAACTTTCTTTTCACTTGTCTTTTATTATTTGTAGTATTATTTATTATTATTATATATTGTGTTACTTCGTATTTTATTCGTTTCACCTTGATTCTCTTCTTGAGATGAGAATACTACCAACTGCGTCAATTTTATACTTGTTTAATTATCTCTTTAGAGTTAATAAAACAATTATATTTTTAGTATTAATATTCTTTAGAATATATTTTATTTGAAGTTTATTCGTTCTTTAATATGACTCTTCAGAGTAACCAGTAAGAAATAACCTGAGGAATCATCATTACCATTCTTTTTATAAAGATTATCTCTCTACTTAATATAAGTTTTTAATTATATAATTAAAATATTCTTAATTCTAAGAAAATGGATTTATGCATTTGATATATTTGATTCTCAAAACAACTGGTAAATAATTTATTTAAAGTCTGATAAAACAACTGGTAAGTAATTTAATATTTATTTTAAGCCTGAGAAAACAACTGGTAAGTGATTTAATTCTTTAATACAAAATTACGTTATGTAGATTATTTGTGTTTACATTCTCACAGGTGTTATTCTCACAAGTGTTTTGAGTTGTGGAATATAATGTAACTGGCGCAGGTTAGAAATATCATTGCAAGCCTATAATGTAGTAATATAATATACAACAAATTATTTATTTGTTTGATTTACCAATTTAATTATAGGTATAAAGTACGTCCGATGAATAAACACGAATTCTGGAGGAATCAAATTCTGAATATGAGGAACAACCATACGTTGCAACTGATGACGAAAACTACGTACCAAATGCTGATAATTCGACTGATGAACAGTCAGATATTGAACAAGAAATGATCGTAGAGCAGAAGGAAGATTACGACTCGGATGACAATATTGACGACGAGCCTGTGGACATTGGACACAAATGGAATTCCTTAATTTAGAGTATGGGTGAATCTGCTTTTATAGAACATGGCTTAATGCTGGTGGAAAATTGGGAGTAGATATTATTTACGTAAGTAAATATCGTGTTTTTTAGTATTGTACATACAGTCCTAACCAAAATTATTTTTACCTGCTAAATTTTTGAGGCAACGTAAAGCAGACAACATTAAAAATTATGTAAATAATAAAATTTTTGAAAATATTAATTTTAATTCAATAAATTTCATCACCCTGCTTTACATTTCATTCAAAATTGTTTTTTTTTAATTTTAGTTCTAGAAGAAATTACAGTTAATTTAGTACCCACAAATTTGTTCTCATTATTATTTGTATACCTAATATGAAAAAATCAAAATAAGATAGTAAATCAATTAAACTTAAAATTATTTTTGGCTAATCAAATAATGATATAGTCACTCGTGTTTTGTATGCATACGGTGAGTTTTTGTTTATTCTCTATAACATCTCGCAAGTGGTTCAAAAATTTGTTGTTAACATCACCTAGAATCTTAGCCCACTCGGTTTTCTTGGCATCCTGTTATACATTTTTGGTCCTGTTAGATCATGAATATCTTCCACTTTAAGTTAAACCTCCGCCCGTTTAGATCGAAACCCTGCCCTGGCCGAGACAAATAGTTATATTAAAGATTTTTAAATAATTTCGTGGCAATAATTCTTCTTATCTAAGGTAGCATTATTGCGCTGAAGAGCAAATTGAGGACCGACTAGTTTATAATCGACCAGGAATATTACTACATGAAATAAAGAGGACCAACAAGTACTTATTGGATGTTTGTGGGTGAGTTTTATTTAACATTAATTTTTTTTTTGAGTGCTGCTTAAACATTTTCTTTGTTGATATTTTTTTTAAATAAATATATAAGGTAAAAATGAAATAACGGTGTTGCAAATTATTGTGGTGGTGTGGTGTTCGTAGGTAAAGTGGACATTTGCACAGATAGTTAAATTGACGATACGATTTTTTTTGTTGTTTCACATAAGATATGCCTGCAAAGAACCTCCCAAATTTCGGCTGGGATCTATCCGCAAACGCAAGTCGTGTAAGTCGAGCATAGAGGCAAATAACAGTACTTACAGAAATAGTAGGTTTTATTTTGTGTTTGTATCGCAACAGTACGGCTTGTATAAACATTTTTGTGGGTTTTGGTTTATATCAAAAATAGTAGAAAATATACTAACACTTATAGAAATAGTAGGGTTTGGATTTAATAGTATGCCTGCGTCAAACATAGATACAATACGGCTTGTATAAACATTTTTGTTTGTTTTGATCGATGGCTTTGTACAATTTCCACAGATAGCTATAAATAAATAAAATTTAATATTTAAAGTATCAGTTTTCTTTCTCTTTAGCGGTATTTTATTGGCCACAAGAAAGGAGTAAGAATAGGATTAAAAATTATTAGGCGACGGACAAATTTTCGTTACATCGATTTTACTACCAATTCTAAAAAGCTGCGTTTTTTTATTCGCTCTCGATAGCTTCTGCTATCGAGAGTCTTCACGTACGAAGTGGTCTCGATAGCTGCTCCATATATGTAGATAGGTAGAGTTAGATATTTTGTATATCAAGTTTTCACTGAAGAAATGAATTACAAATTATCGTTTGACGTTAAATAAATTTAATTTAAGCACGTCAAATTTAAATTTACGTTAAGAAACATGCACAGTATCTTTCGGGAGAAAATAAAAAACGCACTGAAAGTTTCACTTAAAAAACTGACGCTTCCCATTGTTGCATTGTACCGTTGTTAACCGCGTTTGCTATAGGAAGGCATACACAATTTTCCGCCATCATTTAACCGAGCTCTCCTAATATCGCTTCTCCGGGTTATGTGTTGTCACCCTTAATTCCGTTTGCTCCGATATCCACCATAGTGAATTTATGATTGGCGTCACAAACGGCAAATAAAATAATACTGTGGCTTTACTTATAATTACGGTATATAGAACGAAAGTTCCCGAATGCCTTTAAGCAGAATTTATTCAATATTAAGCAAATAGAAATAAAATCGTATTTTCATCAGTATAACAACATCTTGCCCATCCATAGCTCCTAAGCAATTTAGAAAATTCCGTTTCGACGAAAGCCACATTTTGTAGCGTGTCTGGTAAAAAAAACACTTAAGAAAAAATAAGAAACAAAAGACATAACCAGGAAGATCAAAGAATATAAAGTTTCAGGCACATCTTCAAAAAACAATAAAAAAATAATTTTCTTTTGAAGCACGTTATAAAATTTAAAAAAAAAACACAAATTATTTATTCAATTATTTTTACAAAGATCGAAAAAAATAGGAGAAATAAAAAGTTGTATAACACATTAAATCAAAAGAAATTTGTAGATATAAGGAAATGTTATAATCACAATAATAACGAAAAAAAGGGAGGTGTGGCCAACAGACGACTTTCTTTTACGAACAAAGAATTTTGAGAAATTTTATTTTTTTTATTATACAGGGTGCGGCATATGTTCGTTGACTCCAAAAAATTAAAAAAATGCACATGGCCGTTAAACTTATCAAGACATATTTTATTGTCATTTAAAACATAAATAATTAAAATTACAAAATTAAAGAAATTATTCAAAATGATCGCCTTTAGCCTTAATGCAAGCCTTTAACCTGCGTGGGAAATCATTTATTGCAGAACGTATGATCTCTTGAGGAATTTTGTTCCATTCAGCTAGCAAGCACTTTTTTAGAGACTCCACGTTTAAGTAATTTTTGCTGTTGACCTTTGCCTCTAGAATGCTCCATATGGTGTAGTCCATTGGGTTAAGATCTGGCGACGCAGATGGCCATTCATCGGAAGTAATGAAATCAGGAAAATTTATTTTGCACCACTGCTGAACAATTTTTACCTTATGTGACGGCGCTGAGTCCTGCTGAAATATCCAAAAACCTTTTGGAAATTGTTTTTCTGCCCAAGGTTTAACAGTGTTTTTTAAAACGTTGTCAAGGTAGACTTTGGCATTTATTTTAACCCCTTTTTCAATGAATATCAAGGGGGTTCGTCCACATGTAGTTACTCCGGCCCAAACCATAACTCCAGGAGCGCCTTGATGTCGAGTAATTTTTTTTAAACTTTCCTGTCGCTTAGCTTCCCACACACAGTTATTTTGGCGATTCAATATTTGCTCGACACTAAAAAGTTTCTCATCAGTAAAAACAATTTGTTCGTGCTTGTTGTTTGCGAGTCGAGTTTTTAGTCGTCGGCATCGAACTAGTCTATTTTTCTTCTGCGTCGTCGGCCTTACATCCAAGTTCTTGTTTTAAAATTCGTCGAATAGACCGGTCACTTATACCCAATTCTGCAGCCATTTTTCTTGATGAACGACACGGGTCCCTATGAATACGAGCACGTACACATTTAATATTCCGTGGTAAAGTAGTTGAGCGCGGGCGGCCGGACTTAGGACGGTTTTCTAAGGTATTAAGTTCCTTATAACGAATAATTGTTTTTGACTCTAATTGTTTTGATATTTTTAAAGATTTTAACTCGCGAACTATTTCGTAGTTTCTCTTTCCTTGTAAATGCAAGTCAATAATAGTCTGGCGATGCGTTGACATATTGACTACTCTACACTGAAAAAAATATTCATTCATATTGAGTTAAATCTAAATCAATTTAATAATTCCTTTATTAATATAGCGCCAATAGAGACTATCTATCAATATAACAAAATGCATATGCTTGGGAAAATTTAATTCTGTAATTAATAATATTTTATTAAAAATTTTCAATAAAATCTATTTTCAATAAAATAATATCGCAATTAAATACATAAGGTAATTATCAGATAGATAATTATTTTATTCTTTTTATAAAAGAAATTTTTTCGTAATAAAAATTATATATTATTGTGAAATTTTATTTTCAAATATTATTATTATTCTGAAAAAATATCCATAGTAATATTTTCACATTGAAAAAATATTTCAATAACTAATATTTTATAGAATAATAATATATGAGAAACCTTTTTCACTATGATAAAAATTAGTCTGATATAATTATTAAATAGAATATATATTTTAATAAGCAATATTCTATATAAAAATATTATTTGATACTCGTTGTTTCAGTTTGATAAATGATATAAAACAATATTATCACATTGAAAATTAGCGATTAAATTTTTTTTTCAAATGGATTATATATGTATATATATATATATATATATATATATATATATATATATATATATATATATATATATATATATATATATATATATATATATATATATATATATATATATATATATATATATATATATATGTATATATGTATATACTCGTATACATATATGTATATACTCGTATATATTTACATATGTATAACATAAATAATTAGCGAGGAGAAACAGTGGAGACACATATTTAATACCATGTTATAAAATAAATAAACAAGTAAATAATTAATTTTAATTTTCATACATTTTATCAATTTATTTAAATAAATTCAACATTTACTTTCGCTTCGATGATAATTATAATATAATATAAAAAGTTACAGAAATAAACTATAAATAATAAAGCTTAAACATAAACAAATATTTCTAGCCTACGAATGTATATACATAAATATATATATATATATATATATATATATATATATATATATATATATATATATATATATATATATATTATATTTATATATATATATATATATATATATATATATATATATATATATATATATATATATATTTATATATATATATATATATATATATATATATATATATATATATATATATATATATATGTATATATATATATATATATATATATATATATACATATATATATATATATATATATATATATATATATATATATATGTATATATATATATATATATATATATATTCATTAAAAAACATCAATTAATTATTCGTTAGGTTTTTTTACTAATGCACTAATTGACGTATGATGTTTATCAAAATTTGTACTTATTTTGTAAAAATATTGTTGTATAAAATTCTAAAACAATATCGATATTGTAAATTAAAAAAATTATAAATCTTGAAACAACAATCAATTGAGTCTAGCATTGTGTTTAGTTTATATCTTATTCCATCAAAATACACAAGAAAGTGCAACGGTTCCTCAATCGTTCCAGTAATAATAATAAAGGGCTGCATTGGCCATTTTTGTTATAGTTTTTTTTTATTGTTTCTTCTATTTCTGTGGCCGTTTCCCCAAATATAAACCCCGAATTTTGGGAATCCTCAATTGAATATTTGATAAATTGCTTATTGCTACTACTAGATGTTGAAACTTCCTTAGTAACCGGTGGTATTATATTGTGAAGAAGATATAGTAGGCACGTATGTTTCGCGTCTGAAAAATGTAATAAATATAGATAATATAAATATATGTTATTTATGTACTCGTATAATATACATACGAGGTGTCCCAAAATAACGCACTTATATTTCAGATCCTGATAGAACCAAAGAATCCATTACACCATTTGTCCATCTTTAATCCTAATAGATATAATCGGGGTTTTACTGTAGAAACTATTGATTTTGAAATTTTCTCATCTTAAAAAGTTAGTATTTTTTAGTCTCATTTTTTAAAAAAATTGGAAACTTTTGCATATTTTTGAGGTACGAATCAGGTAGATCAGTTAAGTAGTTTCCTTATAAATGCAAAGAGAAAAGAC